>APFE031162307.1:13596-47986 GCA_000404065.3 Pinus taeda | reverse complement strand
ACTTTGAAATTGTATGTTTGATTAATTTTTAAAAAATTATTTATGTACAAGTTAATTGAACTTTTACTCTCTCATGTTATAGTGGGAAAAAGTCAAATCTTATTAACCATGAAGATCAAACAATTATAACTGATTGTGAGTTCATCCGTGTTGAAAGTTGGACAAAAGATGATAACTATAAGTCTATGCTTCTTAATCAAGTAGGTGGAAAGATTCATAGCCAAGTATTGTTTTATGATGTTGTGGTAAAAAGACTAACATGTGAACATAAAGAACCAAAAGGAGAGATAGTTAACATTGATCAAAAACCATAGTCATTGATTAAGTATCTTATAGATTTATGTTCAAATGAAGGAGATTGAGTTCTAGATTTATTCTCAGGCTTAGGTAAGTTTTATTATATAGAATTGAATTTCAATATCTTCTTTCTTAATTTATATGTGATTATACTAATTTAATTAATTATTTATTTTGTACTTGATAATTAGGTACAACACTAGAATGTTGCCTACAAAAAGGAAAAAAATTCATTGCCATTGGAAAAGACCTAGTATAGTGCAAATTTATTCAACAAAAATGCTCTTTAATTTATTCTAGATGCAATGCAAGAAATTGGGTTGAGGAAAGTGGATTTTAATGAATCACGTATGGAAGAAAAGGAAAATGAACCTCAACCACCATTCGATGGAATGAATGGAAATGTGTACACTGGGAGATTGGCAGACATCAAAAAATCATCAGAAGAGGAAAATGAGCAAACTGAAGCAGAAAACAGTGTGGAAGAAGACAATGATGAAACTCTAGAATATGAAGAGTTTGGATTACGTGATATTATTGATTAAATTTAAGTTATTCTTGGACATCAAGCTCATTTTTTGTAACTATTAATTAGTTATACTTGTAATGTTTTGACTTTGACATTTTATGAGAAGAATAATTATTCATTTAATGTTGTTAGAATCTGTGATTATTACTATTTTTTTACATGAAATTCAAAAAAAAAAAAAAAAACTACTATTATTTAATGATTTTCTGTTAAATGTTTCCCATGAAAATTGTGATTTTGAAATGCAATTTCTAGAAAAAAAATTATTAAAATGTGTAATTGTTTTGTTATATTTATTTTCAAAATGTTTATTTTTATGTCTAGTGTTAAAAGTTATTGTTTTTTTAGAGACATTATTTGATGTGCATGAAAAATTAATTAACGATATATAAATATGCATAATTTTGGAACTTTAAAGTATCGATCTTTTTCTTTAACTATGCAAAAAAATAAAGACCTCACTAAAAAAAAAAACAAAAAAGAAATATGAATAAGAAGACTACAAAAATTGTTAAATTTATAAAATAATTATTCACATTTAATACATTAAAAAATTTAAAGTAAAAAAATAAGCCTTTTAAAAAAAAGTCCTCACGCAAAATCAACACTTTTTAAAATCAGCCTGCAAATCACTAACATTCTAAAAAATAATGTACGTAAAACAATTTAATGTGTCAAAAACTATGCTATTTTTTTTATATGTATTCTGCATCAACACTTATCGATATCGGTTGATTTTTTTCTACCTCACAAAAAAGGATAATCGTATCTGTTCACGTTTTAAAGCTTACGTTGTTTCTATTTTTGGTTGTGAAAGACATCATGATTGTCATCGTTATCATCCTTAAGAAGGAGATTCCACCTACCTTTGATGGAGTGATGAAGAAATCACAGGATGAAAAAACATGGCTTCTTAATATGAATAAATGCTTCCGATTACATGACTATTCAAAAAACATGAAAGCAAAGATAGCCACTTTCAGTCTCAAAGGTAAAGCAAATATTTTGTGGGAAGACGTGAAGAATGTCAAAGGTATACATGAGGAGGATTTGATTTGGCATGCATTTGAAAGGATCTTCAAGAAGAAGTACTTGTTTGAGAGATACTTTGATGACAAAGCTAAGAAGTTTTATGAGTTGTGGATGGCTTCTATGACATATGATGAGTATACTAGCATATTTTTGGAGTTATTGAGATATGTGCCTTACCTCAGGGAGGAGAAGGCCAAGGTTCAGAGATTCATCAGTGGATTTCCATTTGCATACAGAGACCAAATTCAGTTTGATGAGTCTAGATCATTGGAGGATGATATTCGAAAGTTGAAGCATTTTTATGAGCAGTCAAAGCACAAAGATGAAAAGAAATAAGAAAGTTAAAAGAAAATGGACAGCAAAGAGAGGAAGTCCGCAAGATCCAAGTGAGAAAGAAAATGAAGTTCCTTACAAGAGATGCAATACAACTAAGAAGGGACGTGGAGAGTAGCAAGCTAGGGTCAGTGGTAGGAAACCATTACAGTGTTTCTTATGTGGTAAGGATCATCGTAAGAGGTATTGTCCACGGTATCAGAGTGGTGGTAGATCCTAGATCTATAGTTCTTAGAAGGATCATATACTTGGTGAAGTTTGTAAGAAAATTCCTTGGATCTATGCAGTTATGGAGAACAAGCAGACAAATCATCTCGCATCGATCATTGAGATGGATAGTAAGATTTGTGCTCAAGTTGTTTCTATTTTGATTGATCCTAGATCTAAGTATAGTTATATTAATCCTAGCCTGGTGGATAAGTCTGGTTTGAGAAAAGAAGTGCATGCCAAATCTTGGTTGATATAGTTGGTTACAGGTACAAAGAAGCGAGTTCACCATTGGGTAAGAGCTGGTGTATTTGAGTTAAATGGTATATGTACAACAACACATTTCAATGTACTACAATTGGGTTTGTATAGTATGCTTTTGGGTATGGATTGGATGTAATTTCACAGAACCAAAGTAGATTTCTTTAGCAAGGCCGTTGAATGTGTTGATGATAGTGGGGAAAATAGGACATGCAAGGGAGGAAGAATCCTACATAAGTGAGGATTTTTACCGCTATGAAGGTAAGGTGGAGCTGCAGAAAAGGTTATGTGATGTTTGTAATACACATTTCTTGTGATAAGGGTAAGGAGGTTGAGGATGTAGATCTATTAAGAAGATACGTAGTTTTTTAAATAGTTTCAGGATGTATTTCTTGAGGACATTACAGAGTTTCCACCTCACAAGGAGGTATAATTTTTTATTCAGTTAGTTCTAGGGGAAACTCCAACATCAAAAGCACTTTACAAGATGAGCACACCTGAGTTGGTTATGTTAAAGTTGCAGCTGAAGGAAATGTTGGACGAGGGGTACACTATGCCGAGTGTATTGCGTTGCAGTGCACCACTATTGTTCATGAAGAAGAAGAATGGTACTCTTAGATTGTGCATTGATTATAGTCAGCTGAACAAAGTAATGATCAAGAACAAGTACCCTTTTCCAAGGATTGTTGATTTTTTTGATCAGTTGAAGGGAGCAATAATTTTCTCTAAGATTTAATTGAGATCGGGATACCATAAGGTAGGCATCAAGGAAGAGGATATCTTCAAGACTACATTCAAGACCAGGTATGGTCATTGTGAGTTTGTTGTTGTTCCATTCGGTTTGAATAATGCTACAACTACATTTATTTGTTCGATGAATAGTGTGTTGCATCCTTATCTAGACAAATTTGTTATTGTATTCATTGATGACATACTAGTTTATTATAAGAATGAGGAAGAACATGTTGAGCATTTAGCATCAATTGTAAGGTTTCTAAGAGAGCATCAATTGTAAGCGAAAATTAGCAAGTGCACCTTGTTTCAGATGGATGTACATTATTTGTGGCATGTTGTCTCCAAAGATGGCATAGGAGTGGATCCAAAAAAGATAAGGGCTACTATGGAGTGGGAAGCTCCTAAGAATGTGGATGAGCTAAGATCATTTATGGAATTGACATGCTACTAAAGGAGGTTCATTAGGAACTTCTCATGCACTGCATATCCTATCACATCATTGCAGCAGAAAGGTAAGATGTTCAAATGGACAGAAGAATTTGTGGCAAGTTTTGAGAAGATTAAGAAATTGTTGACACATGCACCAGTGCTAAAGATTACAGATCTGGACAAGTAGTTTGTAGTGTTTACAGATGCTTTCAAGAGAGACTTGGTGGAGTTCTCATGCAAGAAGTGAAGGTAGTGTGTTATGAGTCACAAAAATTGAATGAATACGAGAGGAACTATCCAAATCATGATCTTGAGCTAGCAACGATCATACATGCATTGAAGATGTGGAGGAACTATCTTCTTTGCAAGAGGCTTACATTGATGAGAGATCACAGCCGGCTGAGATATTTGTTTGATTAACTGAATTTGAATGATAGGAAAGCTATATGGTTGGCTACCCTTAGTGAGTTTGACTTCAAGATCAGATACATCAAAGGGAAGGAGAACTGGGTTGCGGATGCTCTTAGTAGGAAGGTACAGGTAAATCGTATATCAACAATGAGCTCTTATGGGATAGAGTTACAAGATAGGATCTTGCAAGAAGGATAACAGGATAACAAATACATGGAAATTATGCACAGATTACAGCAGAGCACAGGTGCAGGTACAAGTACAGGTATAGGTGATCAAGATGCATACTATCATCTCACGACAAATGGTTTTGTGAGATTTAGAGATAGGATCTATGTACTAAATTGCACTAAGCTCAAGAAGCTTATCTTGAGGGAATTCATGCCAATCCATCCTCGGGTCATCCAAGATATCAAAAGATGTTGATGGTGGTGAGGAAGTTCTACTATTGGCTTAATATGAAGAAGGAAGTGGTAGATTTGTGGCTAGATGTTTAGATTGTTAATAGGTCAAGGCAGAATGTAAGCATCCAAGTGGTTTACTAAAACCTATAGAAATTTCATAATGGAAATGGGAGGTGATTTCCATGGATTTCATCCTAGGTCTTCCGAGGACAGTAAAGAAGCATGACTTTATTATGGTCGTGGTTAACAAATTGAGCAAGGTAGCACATTTCATTCTAGTAAAGACTACATATTCAGCCAGTGAGGTTGCGTAAGTGTTCATCAAAGAGATAGTGAGACTACATGGTGTTCCAAAGAAGATTGGGTTAGACAGGGATGTAAAGTTCACTTCCAAGTTTTTGAAGGAGATATTTGCAAACTTGGCCATAGATTTGGCCTTCAACACATCTTATCATCCACAGACAGATGGAAAAACAGAGAGGGTCAACATGATCTTAGAGGATAGGTTGAGGACATACATGATGCACCAGGAGAAGACATGGGAGGAGTATCTTCCATTGGTTGAGTTCGCATACAACAATGTTTATCAGCAGTTGTTGAGGATTAGTCATTTCGAGGAATTGTATGGGTGGAGTTGTAACATTCCCATCAGTTGTAGTGATCTAGTGAACGTGGTACTTATTGGACCAGACATGTTGGCAGCCATGGAACAGGAAATGAAGGTTATAAAGAAGAATCTAAAGGAAGCACAGGATAGACAAAAGAGTTATTCAGATCAACACAGGGTGTTCAAGGAGTTTCAGGATGGGGAGCATTTGTATTTGTGCATCAAGCCCAAAAAAATCTCTTTGAGGATTGGTTCATGTGCCAAGATAGCACCACGATATTGCGAGTCTTTCGAGATACTTCAAAGGATTGGAACAATGGCATATTGACTTGCATTGCCTCCAACAGTGAAATTCCACGATGTTTCTATATTTCATTGCTTAATAATTATATAAAGGATGTTGATCATGTTATTGATTGGTCTATATTACTAGTGGAGAAAGAAGGAGAGTTCCAGCTAGAACCTTAGTGCACATTGTTGTGGAAACATCTCATCCTCAATAATAGAACCATAGAGAAAGTTATCTTGTAGTGGAAACACTTTATGCATGAACAATCTACATGCGAGATGGTGAATCAGATGAAGGCCCTATATCCTTCATTGTTTGTCGGTTGAGGCAAAGTAATTTTATTTTGATGTTGGTATATGTTTGGCATATGTTTTGCTAATATTTTGGTATATGTATATGGATGTAGATACTACCATGAGCTAAGTTATAAAGCTCCAATAAGCAGTATGGGTGTCATTTTATTATGGTTGTTATATTTTAATGTTGTCATGATGTTGTGGGTTTGAGAAGGTCTTCCATTGTAAATACTGCAATGAGATAAGTTATAAAGCTCTATGGGTAGTATGTTTTCTTTTCAGTAGTTTTTCTCAGGTTATGGTGTGGTTTAATACCCAGGACATTGTTCCCCAAGGGGGAGGGTTGTGTAACATCCCTGGTGAAAATTTCATGTAATAAAAGTTAATAAAGGAAAAATAAGACCACAGTTAAGGGACATGTATTCCAAGTTGAATGTTGGGAAATGATATCCTAGTGGGCATCACTCATTGTGTGTTTTTGGCTAAGGAGAATTGGGAAAGGCTAAGGCAAGGACATTAAAAGGAAAAAACGCATCTTTGACACATTTATTTATGAAAATAAAGGAAAATAGGAGAAAAGGAAACAGTCACAGGTTTCATGTGAGAAGGAAAATTAAGAAAAATAATGGAAAATGAAGAAAATAGAGGCCTCATTAATAAAAAGGCTTATGAGGATGAGTTGGTAACCTTTTTTCAGTTCAAGTTTAGATTTCTCTCATTACTCTGTCTCTGTCTCTCTGTCTCTCTCTCTCCTCTCTCTCTCTCTCTCTCTATCTATATATATATATTATATATATATATATTATATATATATATATATATATATATCTATTTTATATATATATTTATATATTATATATATAGATAGATAGATAGATATATCTTAGTCTTGATCACTTAGATTTTTCTTGGAGCACTCCATCTCTGGACCAGGGAAGCAAAAACAAGCAAAGGGAAAGTAAGGAAAGAAAATATCAAGGAAGAAGAGAAGGATCAAGCACCTTCAGCAGGAATACTTGCAGGTAATCATTTTCATGTGTGATTTCCTAGATGGTTTGGACATGCATCGCTTTGCATGTTGGTGTATGGTTCTCTTATTGTAAGTGGCATGTTTTTTCCAGGTTATGATAGTGGTTTTCATCCTAGCCTTCCTTTTTCCGAATGTTATGGTGTTGGGATGTTTATTTCAATTTTGAGCTTTAGTTTGCGAGATGGATTTCAGAATCTTTGGTGGAGGTTGTCTCAAGGTTCATTCCCTAAGGCGTAGGAATCCCTTGACCGATTTTGGTGGGATACAAGGTAAAACCTAAGGGAGAAGTCTGAGTTTAGGGCCTAGTGATCCAAGTTTGGATTGTGGTAAAGCTTGAGCTACTAGTCTCGGTTTAGGTCCTAGTGATCTAGGATTGAATTGCAGTAAATCTTGGGAGACAAGGAAATGCAAAATTCCTCAAAGATAGTGATGGATTCTAGATGGAATTCCAAGTTAATTCCTATTGTGATTGGAGCACTGATTTTTTTGTGATCATGGTTTGGTGAGGGTGGAGGTGGTTTAACCTCTGGATTCACTTACTTGTTTTTGGATTGGTTGTTCTATGAGATTTGACATTCATGAATGGAATATGGCACAGGGGTGACTGGGTGAAAAGGAGATTTGGTTCAACTATGTCTATGGTTCGGTGGTACGTGGAAGTCCTGAATGTGGTTGGATTTGCATATGGTTAATAAAAGCTAACTTCTACTACCTTTGTACTTGTTTATATGTGGATTTAATGGTTGAGATATCTCTAATATTAATATGCTTTAATGCTGGTTATAAGCATGGTTATGTGACTGGTTCATGTCATGGTTATTTCATGTATTTACTTGTAATTGTTAAATGGATGGATGAAAGACCTAATTGATCATATAATATCTCAATGGAGAAGGAGTTGATCCTTCTGTTTATGTTTCATAAGTTCTTTCAGTAATTTATGCTTTGTCTTGTATCGTATACCTATATGTTGTATTGATTCCAAGTGTTTAATAGAATGTCAGTCCCGGTTGGGGATTCTCAAGCCTAGTCTTTAGGTTGATTTTTTATTTATGAACATTGTTATCATGTTTTTGATGGATTCTAAAGGTTGTAGCAAGTTCTTGGTAGAGGCCAATATTCTGGGCTAGAAAAGTGGCTCAAATCTCGGGGTCGTTGTCATAACTTTGCTGAGAAAAGTCCACATTCGTTGGCGCAGAGGCCTATGAGGGTAAATTTGAGTTTTTGGCCATTTTCTTGACTATAGCATGAGAGAAAATTTAGTTTAAGAGGCTTAAAACATTAGTGGGATGTAGGGATAGGATGTCTTGGTTGCTAACATGTCTCTCGGGGGTGTAATTATTGATGTGGATGGGTTTGTTTGATGAGTTCTATGTATTCCATTTCCTTAAGGTCACTAAGGAGATTTAATCCCTTATAGTAACCTCTCTCATCACATGTTTACCTAGTTTGATGGCTGCTTGGGTGGACCTGGGAGGAGGGGGTGTTACAGAATGAACCTTATTTCCTTTCTAATCAATAATAGAGTTTTGGTAACTATCTAGTGAGACCCGTACCCTTATAGGAGGTTTAGGACCTGATCTATTAAGTTCATTATTTCTTGGCATAATAGTATGAGAAGGGAAGAAATCCCCTGAGAGGCTCATGAAAAAATACATTCATCACATCCATGGTTTCTCATAGATGGAGAAACTGAAGTGTCTGATTGTAGGTTTCATAAATGAATATTTTGTAACCAGAATAGACATTAGAGACCTTTACTTTTATTACTACTAGTTTGAATTCCCTTGTTTCAGGGGAATGAATCTAGACACAATGCAATATATTTTGAATAAGCATGGATCGTAATTGTGCTTAGTAGTTTTCTATTAGATTCAGTTGTTCCATACATGCCGTGAGGTATTCCATGTGTTTCTTGAAATATATTTTCATTGGATTTTGTTTACGAATTTATTACACACTATCTTTTATGGCCATGGAAATGTGTTGTCATTCTTGTTCTCTCTCTTTATTTTTTAATAAGATGTCTGCTGCTAAGTCATCTCTCCATTTTGTTGTGGAATATTATTTTTCTTGATAAATGTTGTTGATTTTAATGAATGCTATTGACCTTCAGATATACAATTTTGACTTTTGGCTGTAAATTTTTATGTTATGTTATCATGTAATGACATGAGAGATGTACCAAAAAATAGGTAATTAAGAAGTACAATTAGTTAAGATGCAACAATGCATGCTATCATTAATATGTTTTGATATGTAGTTTTGACAAATGCATACGTTCCAAATATTATTATGTTGGTAAGTGAATATATATGTTGGTAGTTAGGTCAATGACATAATGCACACACCAAATGTTATTGTACAGGTAAGTCTGCATAAATTTGTAAGCATGATAAAATCCTTCACTTCAAAAGGATGCATCAATGAATCTTAACATTTTTCTGTTAAAATATTCAATAATGTTTAATTAATTTTAAAGGGACAAGCTTTGATGGTACCTTGTAGATCGCCAACTTTGATGGTGCCCTTGTGTCCTGCAAAATCTTGATGTGTAAAAGCTCCCTATAGATAAACCATGTCTTGTAAGTTATTTGACAAAGTTGGCTCTGAAATAAACAAATAATAGGCTCAAGCCTTGACATTTTGCACAAATTTGCACTCAACAGTACCCGATTATTCATTATTTCAAGAGATTGAATTGTAGGAGATGCTAGAAAGAATTCATTGGTGTTATTGTCTCGAGCGATGCACCACAACTACTCATCATGTTTTCTTGAGTCAGTTCTCCTGATATTTCCCCTTGCCTCTAGTTATCCATCGGGTTTTTCTTCCCCATAATTATAATATCCCATAGGTCCCACACCTTTACCAGCACCTCCTTATGCACTATAATTAAAAGATGGACCATAGATATTTGGAGGCGGATATTCAATTGAGGCACCATACACACCATGAGCTGGAACGATGGCTCTGCAACAAGGATATGCACACCCACCTACTACTATGCAATTATTCCAGCCACAGGTGGGTTTGCATAGCCTCCTCCAACAAGAACTAAAGACATCTATGGTTCCCAATACTCACCTGCATAACCACGCAAAAATACCCATGGCAATAGAAGGAATCTACAACATCAAATAAAATGTCGGTGAACAGAGCCCACCTGAGCAATTTATGTTAAGGAGTGGGACAATAAACATGGCCATGGGGTTACCTCCCATTCCGATCAACATGGCTAGTCGATGAAGGTGCGATGAATTGGAACGTTGTTGAAAAAGAATGGGAACGACAATTTTATATGTGGCGAAATAAATAATAACTAAATTTAATGGGTTATTCTTGTTTTCAAAGTGGAAAAATGTGATGTCTCATTTTGCAAATTTTTAATTTAATTGGTAGGATTGTTACTTAGAAGAAGAATATTCCTTGTTTATTAAATAAAGATTTTTTAAATAATTTCTCATTTATAAATAGTTAAAATATTTCAATTTTTAAATATAGATTTATTCTTATTTTTAAATATAAATTATTTTTTTTTAGTTTGGGATTAATTGTGAGTAAATTGTGACTTTTGATTACTTAAAATGTTTTTTGTTATACCAACATAAATTTATCTTAACTTTAGAAATTTATCAATAATAAAAAAATAAAATATATTAATATATAATAATTATAATTATTTATTTTTTATAATAATAATACATATCATTATATTAATTATATAATTTAAACATATAACATCTCTTATCTATTAAGCTTGAAACTTGCCTCTTAACATAATAAATAAATCTAATATCCTTAATAAAAAAAAACCATTTAAAAACATTGGTAATAATATGTGGACAAATTAAAAAATTTTAACAAACACTCACTAAATTTAAGCCTACATAAACAAATAAATAAATATATATATATGTAAATAGATAAAAATAAATAAAAATAAAAAAACTAAAATCTCATAACAACAATATACTTCGACTTCAGCCACAAAAATAAATGCTATCGCAAAGAGGACAAAAAAATCACCTACCATTAAGTCCGAAGAACATTAAAACCATTGTCGGGACTTGCTATTGTCATGATGAGGCCAGCAATATTCCCTTTCCCAACGCACCGTTTTGGAAAAGTAACTAGCTTTAAGGCAAATGTATTTAGCGAAATTTTCGTGATGGTACATGTGGCTTGGTTTAAACCTGAATATATATATGAAGGGGAGAAAAACAAATTGAAATGGATATACTAGCAAAACCTATTAGATTTGTTAGTAAATGTGTTCCAGAACAAACTTCTACCTTCTACTTAAAGTTTTTTAATTTTCACATTTTCCAAAAAAAATTCTGAAATTTACCCTTATTTTACCCCTTTAATAAAATAAGAATTACCTGGAAATATCTAGCTTATACAAACACCCAAAAATAAATATATATATATATATATATATATATATATATATATATATATATATTATTTTATTTATTTATATATTATCAGATATAAGTTTGTACCTTATACATAACATATTGAAATTTAAAATTTAAAAGGATCAAGTCACTCTGACATGAATACCATATTCCAAAATTATAAATGTCTTGCTCATTGATATTCCTTACTTATCAAATATATGTTTGTAGCTTATACTTTGGACATGGATGACAGGTTTAAATTTAAAAGGATCTCATGACTATGACATGAATAATATATCCAAATTTTGGAACGATAAATTATTTAACTTATAACATCACATCTTTGTTGGTTAATTTTATCATATTTTTTTTTTCTATATTATTAAAATTTTGGTATTTTTAAATTATATTTATATTTTTATATTGATAAATAATTTAAAATTTTGACATCAATATTTTTATTTGTAAATATTTTAAAATATATTTTTTAATTATTTATTATTATTATATAATTTTAATCTTAAATCAATATAAAATTATTGTATTATAGATTTATAGTTTATTATGGTATATTTTGATTTATTAATATATTTTTTATTAAATATGGTTTTAAATTCAATAAATATATATTAAAAATTAATCTACCATTATATATATATATAATCAAAAATACATTTTAAATAACTAAAAATTATAATCCCAAACATATATCACAAAATCTAATAATAAAAAAAAACCAAACCATAAAAGAATTATGGTTATTTTGTTTTAACGAGTTTTAATATTAATAATAATAAAGATGGACATACTTTGAAACCAAGTATCAATGACCTACTATAAAAATAAATTGAGCAAATGGGAGTAGGTAGATGGCCTAATGTTATCTTCAATGAAGGCATGAGTGAAAGAAACAAAACATGGATGAAATTACAAAACTACATATCGATGCAAAAATGGAATATCTACCTGAATTTATGTCCTAAAAATAGCAAGGAGCTAAAGAATTTTGTTATGGAGAAGTTTTGCAAACACCTAAGTGGAAAAGAATTGGGTAGAAAGAAGAAATACTACATTGAGGAATTCAACCCTACGTGTGATCTACAGCAAAAAGTGTTCATTTTAGCTAGAATTACGTGGAGGGAAAAGCTTCTTATTACTCAATTAAGAACCAACTCACATCAACTTCGGTGTGAAACAGGATGGGAGAAAAGGCCTAAAGAAGCTTGGGAAGAGTGGGTGTGTACATTTTGCACGTTTGGGGTAGTGGAATCAGAAAAACATTTCATTTTTGAATGTGATGCATTCAAAGACATTAGAGAACGTTATGGGAATATGCTATCATCAGTTTCTTGGCATTGTCTTTACAGTAAGGAGATTGTTGAAAGGTTGGGACAACTCATTATCAATTTGAGTAAGAAAAGTATTGAATTGCAAAAGGTGAAAAGCAGGGAACTAATAGTCTCATAGACCATTTTTAGTTTGGTGGATGTTAAAATATCATTTCATTATCAATTAAGCAACGTATTCGATAACACTAAATAGCGAGCATCCTAACAATGTGTTTGACATAACCAAAAAAAACTCTCATATGCATTATATTTTTATTTTCTATAAATAAAATTGCTATAATACCTAATAATAAAAAATCAATCTTAAAATATTATTTAATTAAATTTTAAATTAATATATAAATTTATTATTTTATAATTTATAAAACAATAATATTATTTAATAAAATTTTGAATGATTATATACTTTATTTTAGTATTTACATTTTATTATTATTATTATTATTTTAATAATTCATAAATATGAATAAAATAATATATGTAAAAATAATTTAACAAATTCAATACTTTGAATTAATAAAATTTATTTTCTAAGATATATGAAATGTGTTCTCCGAAATAATAAATTTATTATGATGATGATGATGCTTAACATCGACTAAGATTAACATGGTTTAACACACCTTAAGAAAGTAAGAGATTAATTAGAATTCTTTTGCATTTTATTTCTATACTCTAAAAGAAGTGAATGAAGCACTTTGAGATCGTCATGGTTTTGTCGAGTTAAAATCCATGGTTTTTCTAAGTTAAAACATCAAGAAGGTTGTTAGTATGGAATTTAATATTTTGAAAATTAGATAGAATGCAAGTATACGATGATCATTCTAAGAAAGAGTGTTTTTCAACTTCAACCCTACTAGGATTGCACGAGTGACAAACTCTTTAATCCCATGGCATTTTGGAAATTGACCAACACCTAGTCTCACTATGAAGCCCATGAAAATTATTTCTAACATTGCAAATGTTCATTTTATTCTTCACACTAGTTAACATAGAGAGACAATTTTAGTTTTTGAGATTAGGGTTAAACACCTTCTTATAATATTGTAGTTTCCTCTTTCCCGACTCTTTATTTCCCCACAATTTTGTTGAAAAATGTAGAAAGAAAATCTTGATTTAATTTTCCGTTTGTCAAATTGAGAAATTTCATTTTTCCATGTCAACAAACAACTTGGATGTATTTAATTGAGGTGACAACAAACAACTTGGATGTATTTAATTGAGGTGACATGGCTCTTGTCACTCAGTAAATTCAAGTTAGAGGGCTTGGAGTTCAATTAAGCATGTGTGGTTGATAATTTGTAGAAATCAAGTTGAGTTATTTCAAGTAGTTTTAAGTTAAACTAGTGCCGACTATTGGAGGAACTAGTGGAAGGTTAGTTTTGTAGTGAGACTTCAATCTAACTTAGTGATCATCTAGTTAATTGATCAATCAACCCAAAATAGCTAGTGCATGTAAAGAATTCGAATTCCCCAACAATGGTGTAGATTCCAAGGAAGTGTAACATTAGTTGTAGATTAGTATTGAGTGTAAAGGTGTTGCATGCATTCAGATAATCAACCTTGCGAATTACAAAATCATTTGGGAAGAAATTCCTGAATAATAGGAGTCTAATTTCCTCAAAAATTGATCAGGGAAATAGGGGCTCAAACAGAGGCCAAAATTGACTAAGTCTGATTCATATCTTTCCAGTTAGCAGAGAGATAGGTTATTCACTTGTAGGTTGTTCTCAGTCTTAGCAAGCAAATTTAATACATCTTTATTCATTAGATTAATGAAAGCAGGCAAAGGGTTTCTTAGGATATTTCTTTCCCCTAGAAAAATATTGTGTGCATGTGCGTTATTTCTTATTGCATTTTTCTGATTATTGTTTTAAATTGTGAATTCAATTCAATAGAGTAGTAGAGTAGGATTGTCTCTTGTGATTTAGATTAAAATTTCATGAACAGTTATAGTTCTACATCATAGTTTCTACATGGTATTGGAGTATGATTCAAATTAGAATAGGAATTTCGAAATTGTTTCTCATTAGGTTTGAATTTGGAGTTCAATGTAGCAGTATCTCTTCAGAGTTGGGAAGATGACCTTAAACAGATGAGACTAGAGTATGCCTTAGAAGGCGGCTCTAATTTCATTTCATGGAAGGATCACATGGAGGCAGTTTTGGATGATAATGGATTGGTATAAGACATAAAAAAAAATGTTCCAAAACCAACAGAATCTGATGCACAAAACCTAACACAATGGAAGAAAGATGTAGCCAAGGTGAGGAGAATAATCTTGGAGGGAGTACGAGACCACATTATCTCAAATATCCTTGGGAAAGAAACTCCATTTGCAGTGTCAAAACCACTGACAGAATTATTCAAGAATAGTAGTGACCATAGGAATCTCACACTCAAGGATAAACTTTGAAATATCAAGATGCAGAAGAATGACAATATCCCACATCTAAGTAGATTTACACAAGTTCTTGATGAAATCAGTGGGTTGGTTTTATTTTTGTAGAAGGTGACTTGATAATCCTAGCACTTCTAGGCCTTCCCAAAATCTGGCGTGTAGCCACCCAGACTCGATGAATGGGAGGGAGAAATTACCGAATTGGGAGTGCTTATGATCTGATTTGGTACAAGAGGAGATAAGGTGGAATGGAACCTCATCCAAGGGCGAGGATGAAGAAAAAAAATCTTGGTTGGAAATGGAAATAAGGTCAAAGGGAATAAATATCAAACCAAACTAGAATCCAACAAAGGGGGAAGAAGAAATACTTGTCCAAAATAAAATGCTTCAATTGTCATGAATTCAAGAATTACGCCATGAAGTGTCCACACAAAAATTTGAGCATGAAGACCATAGGAGGAGTGGCAGGTGAAGCCTTGGCTTCACAATTCGAGCTTGAATTCACCCTTATCTCATGTATGGCTAGCATAGTGATGGGGAGTGTGTGGTACTTAGACTTTGGTGCCTTGTTCCACATCACACAGTGTAGAGAGTTTTTTAGTTACCTGGAGGAGAAAGATCTTTAGATGCTATTGAGTTGGGGGATGACCGAAGGTACAACACAACTAGGATTGGTACAGTCACCTTTCAGATGGAGTCGAGCTCCCCTCTTAGACTCAAGGATGTCATGTTTGTTCCAGGCCTAAAGAAGATTCTCATCTCTGTAGCAGTTTTGGAAGACTGTAATTATGATGTGATCTTCAGAAAAGGGAAATCATTCCTTAGACACGTAGCCATTGGATAGGTGAAGTATATTGGGGTTCGTGTGAAGAACATGTACAAGTTGGATGTGGAAGATTGTGTTTCATTAAGCAGTAAGGAAGAGAAAGTGCAGAGTCATGATGTCGGTGAACTTTGGGACAAAATACTTGGCCATTTCCATCATGGCACCTTAAATATTATGTAACAAACAACCATTGTCCTCCCTAAAGTAGCACTTGAGCAGTAGGATGTATGCAAGGATTGTACCTTGGGGAAGTATGTGAAATCCACATTCCATGATCTAGAAAGCAAAGCACATGTAGGCTTGGAAAGAGTCCACTATGATGTTTTTGGACTGTTCTCGACACCCTCCACTACTAGACATAAGTATTGTGTTATATTTTTTAATGGTTTATCAAGGAAGTGTTGGATCTTCTTCATGCATAAGAAAGATGAGACATTCTCAAAGTTTGTAGAGTTAAAGGCACTAATTGAGAAAGAGACTAGTGAGAACGTGAAGACTCTTAGGAGCGAAAATGGAGGTGAGTATGTTTCGAATGACTTCAAGGATTTCTGTGTAAAAGAAGGCATTCAAAGAGAGGATAAAGAACTCCATAACCCACAACAGAATGGGGTAGCTCAGAGAAATAACGACAGCATTGTTGGGGCTGCGAGAGCTATTCCACATGACCAAGGCCTACCACTAAATTTGTGGGTAGAGGCATGTAAAACAACAATGTACGTGCAGAACAAGAGTCCTCATTGGATTCTTGGTATGGTCACACGAGAGGAAGATTTCACAGGGAGAAAACCAAATGTGTTGAACTTTAGCATTTTTGGAGCCTACATTTACTACTATGTCTCCAAATATTCAAGGTTAAAGCTTGAGTGACAATAGAGTTATTAGTATTTTTGGGTTACACAGAAACTCCTCACAACTACTGTGTGTACTTGTCATCCCTCAAAATGATAGTTTTGTGAAGGGATGTAAAGTTTGATGAGGAGAGAGTGATGTGGTGCTCTCTTGAGAGGGAGCTTCATATCCCACGAGAAGAGGAGTTATAGATCCAAACGAAGAGCCTCATGGATTTGTGGAGAAGCCACAAACTGAGTAGTATAGAGTGGATACACCCACTCCATCAAAACCATCTAGAGAGGGTAGGAAAAGAACCATGAAAGTTGATATACTTGTGTAGGAAGCGAGGGAGGATATAGGATCTCCTTCAATTTTGCACAGGAAAATGAGGTCACTTGAGAGGTGCACTAGCCGCATGGCTCTAATGACTGAGCTTGTAGAGACTGAGACATCCTATTTTGAGGAAGGAATAGAGAAACCTAATTGGGTTGATGCAATGGTGGAGGAATATGAATCCATTGTAAAGAACGATGTTTGGGAAGTGGTCTCAAGACAAGAAGATAAATCAGTTGTGTGTTCGAGATGGATCTTCAAAGTAAAGCATGCAGAAGATGGAAGCATAGAGAAGTATAAGGCCATATTTGTGGCCAAATGATTCTCTCATTTTAAGGAAATCGACTATGAGAAAAACTTTACTCCTATAGCAAGATATTGATCCCTTATATCAATTATTTCATTAGCTGTGTATATGGGGTGGAAGATCGACCAGATGGATTTAAAAAAAGGATTCCTCAATGGGGTTATTTAGGAGGAGGTGTACTTCAAGAAACCAGAAGGTTTTGAGACATTTGATCAAGAGTCTCATGTGTGAATACTCGAGAAAGCATTGTATATTCTCAGACAAGCACCTCGTGCTTGGTACACCAATATCAACAACTATCTCAATGGTTTGGGATTCACCAAAAGTGAAGAAGATGCAAACCTATATCATATATTGATAGAAGGTAAATTTCTTATTATTTTCTTATATGTTAATGATTTTATTTTAATTGGTGATGAGAAGCTGATCATATCTTGCAAGGAGGACCTTGCAAAGGGAATTTAAAATTAAAGACATTGGTCTCATGCACTACTTCCTCGGGTTGGAAGTATGGCAAAACAATGTGGAATTGTTTGCATCTCAAGGCTAGTATGCAAATGAGATACTACAGATATTTTGCATGGAGGGTTCCAGACCCATGGATACACCTCTAGAAACCAATTGGAGGAAGGAGGATGCCACTTCAAGTGAATAAGTGCATGCTATAATTTATCAACATCTAGTGGGTTTGCTAATGTATCTTGTGAACACACAACCAGATATGTGATATGAATTCAACCAGCTGATCCAAGATATGGTTAGGCCAACAAAATTATATTGGAAGGAAGCTAACCATGTTTTACAGTATTTGAGAGACACTAATAAAACTTAATAACTCATTTAAGATAATCCATATACCTACATTGTGATACAATTTTATCAACATTGTTGAGAAAACATACAAAGATGATGGACCCAAAGTGGTAATGTTGGCATCATGAATGAGTGACCACATGAATTTGTGTGCATTCCTATAAATTGAAAATCGTTCCTAGGAATCTAGGCTCAATAAACCTCGAGCTACCAACTAAGACACTAGCTAGGTTGGCATCTTGCCATGGCTAGGAACACATGTGCACTCTAGGAACCTCCACATGCTACAGGAATGCACACATGCTCCATGAATGCACACACACTTCCAAAAAAAATGTGTGCTTTAGGAATGAACACATGTTCATCATAATAAATTTCTCTAATGCATATATTTCCCTATGTTTTGCCAAATTAGGATTGTAAGTCATTTTTTGAGTGTCATTGAGAAAACTTCCTACTTTAGAAGAACCTCGAGTACCAAGTCAACACCATACCTCATATTTAAAGTCAAGGTAAGAATTCTAGTTTTTTTATTTAACATTTTTGGGTATTCTTTTTTTCTTTTGGCTTAAAATTGTAAAGAACACCCAAATTAATACCCTCCACATGATCATTTTATTCAATTGTTGGGAAATAAGATAATATGGAACCTAACTTATAAAACAAACCCACCATCATCAAACCAATATTTAGAACAAACAAACCCAAACCAGAAACCAACAAATCCAAATGATGAAAGTGATGCATCTTTAGCTACATTAAGGTCATTGATACAAGATCTTTAAACCTCTAGAGAGCCATCACTATTTCTCTTGCAAGGCCATTAAACTCAATTGTATCATCCATCTCTAATGCCCAAATTTAGTTAACCAATATTTTTGGTTACAGGCTATAAGGTAGGAATAGTGTAGAACCAATCTAAATAAACATTAAGTTAGAGACCTCAACAAAAAAAAAAAATTTGTGTTTTTCCTTCTTTTGACCTAAGAGACAATAATGTGACACCAATAATGAAAAAATGCATTTGTATGGAATGGTACACCTACCAACCATTTCTAAACAATTGAATGGATAGGTGGTTTACGGTAGTTAATAAAACTCCTAACAATAATAAGGAGGTACCTCTATACTTCTTAAGGAAATTATGGGAATAATTTCAGCTAGTACTCCATTCAACTTGTTTGAAAAGGGGGAATTTCGAGGGATGGATCATGGGTATGTCCAATATAAACAAAATGATAGGTGTAAGCTACCAATAGCTTATTTTCCACTTAGACGAAGGCCTAAACCCCCCTACCCATCATATCCCACTTATGGATACCATTATTGAGACTAAAATAGTGGTGACTTCATTGAATCACACACCAATGAAACATGATTACTTGCGGGATCATCACATAAGGATCCATTATCACCTAATTTTATAGGTGGACCAAGATTGTTTGACTCTGTAATAGGGATTCTCCAATAAAATCCACATGGAGGCTCACTTGAATGTCATAGATGTACCAACTATGGGAAGACTTATTATGTCTAGATGGAGGGTAGTAGGAAATGTAGCTTTTTGGTTATGATGTGAGTGTTTGGAATTTTCCAACTTCTTACTTATTGAAGAGCAGTAAAGCAGTAGTTTTGATTGAATCATTTCCTAATATGCCATTTAGATGGAACCATCTATAATTTTCTTTATATATGTGAATATATGGTGTTTGTAGTTGATACACCCTTGCAACACTCCCGCTAGACCTATGGATGTTTATGATTTCCATGAAAGGTGAATTCCCGCACCCTAGGTGCACCTGCATGAAGGTGAGGCGCGAGGGCACCCATGAGGGTATCATTTCCTAGACATGCCAACACGCTAGCCTGATAGGGGTGCTCGTGCTATGAGTTGGTGGGTTGACCTGAATTAGCAAGGGGCACCGGCATAAAATAAACAATGTCGGTCCATGACTACTAAAGACTAGAGTTCCCACAAGGGGGTCTCATAATGAATTTTATAAAACTAACTAAATTAATGTTTAGGTGTTAAAATTTGGTTTATAATTGATTGATCATGCAATATGGAAATAAAAAAATGATAATATGTTTTTTTCATTGATGATATAATGATTTCTCTTCAATAATTTACACATCACGGAGAATGCCTATGTGTTGGGCATGCCCACATGAAGGCAAGGCACCTGAGCACCCATGGAAGCATCGCATGTTGGGCATGATAGGGCGCTCGCTCTGTGGGGTTTTGTAACAATATCCGCGGTAAATGTGCATATAAAACAACATAATAGGAACAAAAATACAGTAAACATATCAACCATCAAAATCCATATCTATATATATATATATATATCAGTACATTTGCACACGAAAATCAAGAGAATGATTTTTTCATTAATAAATGCAATGAACCAACTGGAGATGCGACTACCACATTCCACCCAACCATAGATTGGGTGAGCCAAGTCTCTCTTTATCCAATCACCCTCGTGCCATATTCCAAGCATGAATGTGGGATCTCATAGAACCCATCAATCAAAAATCATCCAGGGCTTCTAGAGGCCACCCCCCTCAACCCATCAAATAGTGATTCCACCTCACGATCGGACATCGCCAAAAACCATCATCAGATTGGTCTCCATCCAAGCCTCCATGTTTGCCCAACCAAGGCTTCCACGACTAGTAACTCAACCTGCCAAGGGCTTCCAGACCATTTTTCCAACTAAGGCTTCCAAGACTAGTAACTCAACCCAAGTTGTTGCAGGGATTCCAGAGTGTTTGTTCAACCAGAGCTTCCAAGACTAATAACTCAAGCCAAGCTAAGGAAACATGAGAACCAACAAAAACAAAGAAATGAAAGTAAACCCACAATCACCATGGTTATCCAGGAAATGGCAAGGCTAGGCAGTCTAGTGTCGATCTAGGAAATCCTCCATGCCAATGACATATCATATCCAAGAAACCACATGCATTTGCCATGCATGCCAAAACTAGTGAAGAAATCATACATGCAACTCAGTACTTGCAAGAAAAGCTAATGTAGTTGCTGATGTCGATGCCTTTTTATGCTTTCCTACTCTTCCTTTGCCTTCTTACTCCAAGAATCCAAGTATGCCACACCCTCAAGAGTGCTCCAAGATAACTCCAAGTAACAAAGAGTATGAGAGAGAGAAAGAGAGAGAGAATAATGAGAGAGCTCCAAAACTGAACTGACAAAATCTTACCAACTGATACTCATATGCCTTTTTATGAATGAGGCCTCTAGTTTCTTCATTTTCCATTATTTTCCTTCATTTCCCTCCTCAGATGCAATCTGTGACCTTTTAGCTTCTTTTTCTCCTAATTTCCATTATTTTAATAAATAAATGTTCCAAAATGCCTGTTAATGCCTTAGCCATTACCTTTTCCAATTTCCATCCATAAACAACCAAATGAACACCCTGAAGGATGTCTTTTCTACCATTCAACTTGGAATATGTGTCCCATCATCTGTGGTATTTATATATTTTTACATGGAATTTTCACCAGGGCTATTATAGAACCCTCCCCCTTGCAGGAACATTGTCCTCGGTGTTCGATGACACCTATAACCAACAAGACTATTGAAAACAAAACATAATACCCATGGAGCTTTATAACGCAGCTCGTTACAGTATTTACAATGAAAGATCTACTCAAAATCAAAACATCTTAACAACATGACAACATACCGCACAGTGGAGCTTTATAACACTACTCATTATGGTATTTACAATGATCATTCTACTTAAGAAAACTCATATGACATCATAACATCACGATAACAAAACCACATGATAGCATAATAGCATTACACCCATACTGCATAGTGGAGCTTTATAACATAGCTCGTTACAGTATTTACATCCATACACGGGTGTACATCTAACAGCATCATCAAAATATATGTACCAAAACATATGCCAAATCATATTCCAAACATATATCAATCATACACTATTCATCATATAGCATATATCAAAACATCATAAGGCATGTATCAACCAACATAAAGCACATATCAACCATCATAAAGCAACTACAAAACCACCATAAGTAACCACCAAACCACCATATCAAACTGCTAATTCTTGCAGTTGATTTCAACTACCCAATCAGGCATGTTCATGATTCCTGTACTACACACATAACTTCCATCAGTTTTAAGGTAAATTAAAATAAATTCACACCATACCTCATTGGTAGCTCATCAATAAGGTACTTTTGCAATCATCTTCTCTTTCTATCACAATAAGTCAAACTAACATATTTCACCAAATCAACATGTATAAAAATATCACATTAGGTTAGCTCAAAAATAACCATCAAAATCATAAATGACATCTAACCATTATAAATCAAAATCATAGATCACATGTAATCATCATAGACCATAATCATAAATCACAGGCATACTAAAACCAAAATACAATAACAATACTTATCTTTTCATCAATCCTTAGCTTCTACCTTTGTCTTTATTCCATACACACTTTGGCTCAGTTTCTACATTCGACAAACACCCATGTCCTTCTCCTCAACCATGTGCATAGACACATAGTGTGAATCACACACATACAACCACACCTGACACACAACACCATGTAATACATGCACGTACACCTAACATACAACTCATACACCTACAACCAGTGTACAACACATGGCATCATCTATACCCAATGTGCAATACCACCCAATACATGTAGCTACACAAAGTACAACATAGAGAGTACACACATTGCAATGCCATGACTACATGATGCACATACATAATACCATATGCCCATAACACAACATGGATGGCATGCACACAATAGCACACATAACACTAGTACCATATGTACAATATGTACACAGTGCCACTGGTACACTGCACCACCTACACTACATTTGCACAACATCACATGTACATGGCACCACCTGCACAACGTGTACGCAATGCCACACATACACTACACCACTATATAATGCGTACACAATACCACATGTACACAGTACTACATGCATGACATGTACACGACACCACATGTACACAATGTCACATGCACGACATGTACATAGCACCACATGCACACAACGTCACTCATACAATATGTACACAACACCACACGCACACGAAACCTCTTGTACAATCATGCACACCACACCATATGTACAGAGTAATAATGTACCACATGCATGCAACACCACTTTTACATAGCACTGCATATCTAACATGTACATATCATCATCTCTACATACCACTACATATCCAACATGCACATAACATGATATGCACACAACACCACATATCCATCATGCGCATAGTACAATATGTACACAATACAACATATCGAACATGTACATAGCACCATAATCACAAATGCCGCATATACGTAATGAAGAAAGTACAATATGTATACAAGACCCGATATGCAATATTCGGACAACCCAATTTGGACCATCATGTACATAACATTACATAAATAACATGTAGATGCTATGTATACACAACACCACAGGTTCACACATCATAGATGCAACATGTACAACATATAAAACATATGCATAATAGTAGCACCACACATCCAAAACCATATTGTCCTTACCAAGAAATCTTGCTTTCGGTATCTCATCCATGCTTATCCTAGCGTGCCGCAGACCACACTGCTTTCACTTTGTTGATGTATCCTTCAACACTACCTGTTATAATATATACATAGGCATAATGTATACAATATCAAATCATATCCACATGATACTGACCTTGTACATTTGTTGTGACTATTCTTCCCAATTGATTCCTCGTAAGACCAGGAACCTCTTCATGTTTTTCTCCTACATAAGAAACCATTCCTCCAAAAGAATGATCCCTGACAACCCTGTTAGATAGTAACATTGATACATGGATACATACATACATATATAAACGTTAGCATAAAACAATCATGATCTTGTCATACAACGACATACATACATTCATGTATACATATATATAAACTTCAACATAATCATGATCATAAAATAATTACCAGATAACATAAGGTCTAGGTTAAGAGAACTTCCTTATTTATGCACAACCATTGAGAGAAATAGTTCCCAAGATATCCAAAGCATATGACACCACTAATCCATTTACTTTACCTTTTCTGGTTACATTTCTTGTGTCTACGTTGCTACTATAGCACAATGGACCCAACCAATCCAACCAATTGTCATAGTGTTACCTTCCGTTGTGCTTACTCATGCACAGAGCTTCATCTGGGTCTTATATCATCGGTTGGGTACCAAAAATCTCTCCCAATTTCCATCGACTTTCCTCTCTCCCAACCAATTACCAACACTCAAAACATAAGAAAAGGAAAGATAAGGAACAAACAAGAAGAAGACCATAAAAACCAATAACAACATGACTCCACAAACAAAGTGGTATCTCCATGCACTAGAGATAAACAAAGCTACACATCAAGCTCAACAATTCATACAATACCAAAAGTACAAGACTAAAAACAAACACCCTGACTCAATCCCCATGGTTCCCAAGGAAAACTCAACCTAAGTCTTTTTCAATATTTCATGGCAATGTCATTTTCCATGCAATCCCTTGCATCATATTTCCATAAACACATAATTGTGAGTGCATATATAACATAACAATACGCTAGTTACCTTATCTTGTTGTGCCAAGCATATTGCTTGTAATTGAATACATCCACGCCATCTCTCAAGGGACTCCAATCCTTTAACAGATCCCCCTGTAGCTAAAGACTAGCTAATATACATGTCAAGTACACGTTCATGAATATAGCACATATCCACATAATGTAATACACAATCAAGGTTAAGAAGACTTCCTGTGTGCAAACAACTCATTCGTTTGGAATTAGGGTTTCTAAACATAGTCAAAGGAATTCTTTCCCCATTCCTTTTTTTTCCCTTTTTTTCACCTTGCTACAATTAAGCCTTATTATATACTATCACATCACCTAGCTATTAGTTATGTCATCACATCAACTATTTCCTTGTCACGCTAATACCAAGCATGTTTCCTACAAGTTATCACACATGTCAACCACATGTTCCAAATATCAAGACAATCATATTTATCAATTTGAAATCAACATTTAGCAAGACTGACAATCATGTCATAATCCATAGTCAACCCATAGTCATCAGACATAATGCTACAAGTATAACCTACTACACTTAAGTACATATCAACTCTATCGACACCCATGTGTTAGTACAATCCTCTTAAAACAAGGTCATTGAAACACACACTTATATTATGCAATTCACAAAACATTGAAACAACTTAAAAGTATACCATGTTAAATAAATCAACTAGATGACATAATAGGCACCAAACACTCAAACAACAAATGGATGTTATAATCAAACAATCAAGCACAAGGTAGATGCCATACATAAGTTCATACCTTAATGTATCTCAGAGGGGGAAAGCTTTTCTACACGATCAATCCATATTAGCACGATATATCTTCACAATATATTAACCCGAACATAAATAAGATCATGATATCCAAAAATTCATTAACTAATATGTTTACATCATAACTCATACACAAATATCAGTTATGCATAGCAATCACCTATGTATGATCAGTCTAGATTAGTACAACACAAAGCAACATGATAAATCGACTCATACCTGAATGTCGTAACCCTAACCATCTACATAGGTTAAACCAGGTTAACACAATACATATAACATCAAGATATTCATTGAAATGAACATAACCATCACGCATATGACCAATCCAATTTATAACATCAATGTCTCAATGAAATAACCCTAATCATCAAGTTAATAGCATATAACAATAATAATATATGTATCATGCTCATCAACAACATATAGCATAATCATCATGTTATCTAATATAAAATAACAATAGAAATGCAACAACTACAAGTTACTATCATTCTTGACTATCTGACAGATGTGCATAACCACACTTATCATCTAACATCTATCATGAATGTAACCATAACATCAAATACATGTTCATAAACCTAATTTATATAACCCTAATGCATATAATAATCCTTAACTTACATACATGCATGCCAAACATACACTACCTATATGACGATATGCTCTAATCCCAAAGTCTAATGTTGCAACCTCATTATGATGATCTGCATCCCTTGCTCTATCTCAACTAGCTCATTAGCATAATAACAACCAATAGCATCATGACGACCTAAATTGCATACAATGACTTCACAAGGCATGTTTGACCTACTATACATGCATAATCATAGCCACGACCATAACAACAGCCATTACTCCATTGTACACATTGCCACATGCAACCAACAGTATGCATAAGCAATGCCAAATTAACTACACCTACGCATAAACGCATGTAGTCAAACATAAGCGATCAATTCTTGTAATCAACCTACAAGACTGATACATGTAATCAAAATATTCAAAAATGTAACCTAACGTGCAAGGATGTAAGTAGGTATCATGAAATCAACATGTAAGAGACATATAATCCATACACAATCAGTCTCATGTTCCAATTAAGACATCGTGTCTATTAATTTGAAATCAACATTCACCAATGCTAACAACCTGTAAGCATACCCCCTTACTATCCATGGTCTGCACTAAGGTAGAAGGAGGAAGCTACTATAATGGCCTGATCTCCAATGTCCAATTATGGAAATGCGATCTCCAAATATCTACTAAATTTAACCACACTTGAAAAGAAACTAATTTTTATTTCTAATACATTTGAATGATATTAAGTCAAAACATTGCACTTATTCCACTTGTAACATAATAACTAAAAACATGCCACTTTTCCATTTCCTTACATGCAACTTTTCAAATTCCTTGCATGCAACCTTTCAAATTATTTGCATGCAAATAGTCATATATCAGCTACATCCATATTATCATACTACAATACTATCCCATCCAAGAAAAAATAACATTTTCTTCAAACAATTACCATACTTTTACATTTTCCACAAACAACTACTATACTATTGCATTTGCATGTAAGCATTTATTCAAACACTTTACATGCAAACTAATATAGAAAACTATTTGCATAAAAGTAAGCATGCATCAGCTACAACAATACTATTACACATCAATTCTATCCCCAACCACAAACAACATACTCGTTGGGGAATTTTATCAAACGGTTTGTATGCAATTAATCATTGAACCATTTAAGCATTTCATCAAACACTTTGCATGCAAACTAATATAGTGAATGGTTCAATGCATATATCCTAAAATGTAGTAGTACGAGTTATGGAAACTGAACCATATGATCAGTGACATTATTCCTCACTATGGTTCAAGTTTCAGCTTATGAGATTTCATAGATGAAAAGTTATAACAAAATACCAACACAATCTTATTTGGTGCACAATTCTAGGAGTATCGAGAAAGCTTAATTTACACTAGTCATATCTCCTAAAATATAGTGAATAAATGTCTGAAATTTTTATCACAATATAAGTGGGAATTCTTATTATTATGAAAAAAAAATTAGCTTCTGAGATTGCCCACAATAAAATTTATGACAACAATGTTTGCGTGACCTGTTTCAGACCTGATTTTAGGAGCATTCAGAAGGCTCGACTCCCTCTGATCATATCTCCTACAATATTGTGATCGAATATCTGAAATTTTGACCACATAATCATTGGTATTTCCCCTCAATGTGGACAATGTTTCGGCTTCTAAAATCCTACAGAAGAAAATGTATTGCAGAAATGCCAAAGTGACTTGTTTAAAGGTGCATTCAGGAAGGTCATCTCCCTTAGATCATAATTCCTAAAGTATTGTGAACCAATATCTGAAATTTTTACCACATTATCAAAGGGATTTACATTTAGTATGGAGAAATTTTTGGCATCTAATAATCCACAGAAGAAAAGTTATATCAGATATGACAAAAAGGTCTAAAAGTTAACCTTTGTTCTTCATTTTACTTATGATAGAGCCCATCCAGTCCAAGAGTTTGAACCATGCTCTGATACAACTCTGTAACAACCTCTGGGGTAAATGTGCATATAAAACAACATGATAGGAGCAAAAATACATTAAACATATCAACCATAAAAATCCATCCATATATATATCAGTATTTTTGCACACAAAAATCAAGGGAATGAATTTTCATTAATAAATGCAATGAACCAACTGGAGATGGGACTACCACGATCCACCTGACCATAGATTGGCTGAGCCAAGTCTCTCTTCAGCCAATCACCCCTGTGCCATATTCCAAGCATGAATGTGGTATCTCATAGAACACATCAATCAAAACTCATCCAGGGCTTCCAAAGGCCACCCACCTCAACCCATGAAACAATTATTCCACCTCATAGTCAGACATCACCAAAAGCCATCATCAGGTTGGTCTCCATCCAAGCCTTCCAGGACTTCTAGAACTAGTAGCTCAACCCATAGATTATACAGGGCTTTGAGAGCGTTTGTCCAACCAAGGCTTCCAGGACTAGTAACTCAACCAGCTAAGGGCTTCCAGATCATTTGTCCAACCAGGGCTTCCAAGACTAGTAACTCAACCCAAGCTATTACAAGGCTTCCAAAGCATTTGTTCAACCAGGGTTTCTAGGACTAATAACTCAACCCAAGCTAAGGAAACATGAGAACCAACAAAAACAAAGCAATGAAAGTAAACCCACAATCACCATGGCTATCCGGGAAAGTGCAAGGCTAGGCAATCCACTGTGGATATAGGAAATCCTCCATTCTAGTGATAGATCATAACCAAGAAACCACATGCGTGCAAAAACTAGTGAAGAAAACATACATGCAACTCAGTACCTACAAGAAAATCTGATGTAGTTGCTGATGTTGATGCCTTCTTACGCTTTCCTGCTCTTCCTTTGCCTTCTTACTCCAAGAATCCAAGTATGCCACACCCTCCAAGAGTGCTCCAAGAAAACTCTAAGTAACCAAGAGTATGAAAAAGAGAGATCAAATAATGAAAGAGCTCCAAAACTAAACTGAAAAAAGCTTACCAATTGATCCTCATTAGGCTTTTTATGAATGAGGCCTCTATTTTCTTGATTTTCCATTATTTTCCTTCATTTTCCTCCTCACATGAAACATGTGACCTTTCACCTTCTTTTTCTCCTACTTTCCATTATTTTAATAAATAAATGTGCCGAAATGCCTTTAAATGCCTTATTTAATTGCCTTGCCAATTTCCTTAGCCATAGACAACCAAATCAACAACCCCTAGGATGTCTTGCCCACCATTCAGCTTGGAATACGTGTCCCATCATCTATGATATTTATATATTTTTACATGGAATTTTCACCAGGGTTGTTACAGGTTGGGCGTGTCATAAGTTAGTGGATCGACCCAACTTAGCAAGTGGCTTCCACACAAAAGAAGTAATTTCAGCCCATGCATTTCCATGAACTGAGTTCCCACAAGGGGGTCATATAATGATTTTTAGAAAATTGACTAGATTAATGTTTGGGTGTTAATAGTTGATTTATAATTCATTGATCATGTAGCATGAAAATAACAAATGATAATATTTTGTTGTAATTGATGAGTTAATGATTTTTGTTCAATGATTTTCACATCACAACAAAATTTTGCACCCTAGGTGCTCCCGCATGAAGGTGGGTGACTCAAGTTCCCATGGGGGCATCGCGTGTTGGGCACACAGCCAAGGTGCCTGCTCAACTGGGGCCCCCATGCACAAAAGAAGTAATGTCATCCCATGACTACCCATGAACAAAGTTCCCACAAGGGATTCTCATAATGATTTTTAAAAAAAATAACTAAATTAATGTTTAGGTGTTAGAAGCCAGTTTATAATTGATTGATTATACAAACACGGTACTTAAAAATGATAATATTTTGTCACGATCGTTGATGAGGTAGTGATTGGTGTTCACTAATTTGCACAACATGAAGAACACTTGTGCCCGCACAAATGTGAGGTGTGTGGGCATCCATGAGGGCGTCGTGCCTTGGGCACGTCAGGGTGCCCATGTGAAGAGTTGGTGGTTTGAACCGAATTAAAAAGAGTTGCCCACACAAAAGAAGTAATGTCAGCCAATGACTGCCCATGAACCAAGTTCCTAAAAGGCGGTCTTATAATTATTTTTAAAAAATTGACTAAATTAATGTTTAGGTGTTAAAAGTTAGCTTATAATTGATTGATTATGTATCATGGTACTAAAAAGTGCTAATATTTTTTTTTCCTTGATAATATAATGTTTGTTTTCACTAGTTTGCACAATAGGGTGAATGCTCGAACCCTAGGCACACCTGCACAAAGGCAGGGTGCATGGGCACCCATAGTGGTGTCGCATGTTAGGCACGCTGAGGCGCCCGCCCAATAGGGCTGCCCATGTGACGATTTGTTGGCTCGGCCTGACTTGGCAAGGGTCACCGACATAAAATAAGTAATGTTCACCCATACATGCATGACTGCACATGACTTGAGAATGGGACCAACATTGAATTTTTTTTAGTTTGTGCATTGATGATATGGGAGGGTTTTGATACCCAAATAGGACTTGCAGAAATATTTTGAAAATCAAACGATAAAATTATAACATATATAAATGTCAAGATGAAATTATTTATTAACCAGTTGGAGGCTTATAATGTTCTTCACATTCCATAGGTTGAGAAAAATCATTACCCTTCCATTTGAGAAAACTTCTTACCCTTCACTATCATATTTGTCATCATCATCATCATCACCATCAAATTTTTATTGGGTGATTTAAGTGACGAGTGAACTAGGTGACACAATGTTTAGGTAGGCGTGGTTTAATAAAGATTTAAAAACTAATACTTGATAAACAACATTCCATAAAAAATTTCATGGTATGAAACCTTGCATAAATATTTATTAGTATTATCCTATTATATATAATTATAGTGTTCACCCTATTGATAACTTAGAATATCTTTTGAAGGTTTCATTAAAAGTCTTTAAAGGTGACTTACTTCTTCTCATTATTAGTTGCAGTAATCAAATTCCTTGAACAAACATACCCTCTAAAACATGTTTAGAGTTCTACAAATACACACATAGTTGATATGGTTCACTTAGTTTCCATATGATTTATGAGTTCAAGTGGATTCCCCCAATTTTTTTTATCTTAAATTATACCCATCCTCAATAAACTCCTAATCTTGACATGTCATAAGCCAAACATGTCATATTCCAAGTATTATATAACTGACTTAATAGCTCATATCCATTCACACGCATAAATTATTAATATACCCTTTAATTAATTAAAAAAATGTAAGCATAAAATATAATCAATTAAATAACCATAAATAGTCAAGGAAAAATCACCATAGAAATTCTATAACACTTAACTTGTTAATCAAAAAATATTTTTCAATCCTTGGTGCTCCATCAACATTCTTGAATAGAATGAGTTTCCTCTTAGCAAATAGCACACAACTTTGGCCTTGCATTGTTTAAATTATGCGGAATATCTTTTATTTTGTGACTCATAATATTTGGGCATATCTTGTAGGAACATACATCTTTTTCTTAGGCTAACATTTGGGTATCTATTAGCCAAATTCTATATTTGAAAAAGCCTTAATTAGAATGACCTTCATTTGAACATATTGTACACCACGGGCCAGTTCATTAAAGGGTCAAGTTTGTAAGTCATTTTTGAAGCATCTCAATCTTTTATTCAACTTTTATATCAAATGATGATGGGATATACCAATATTCATATCATTCCATACATTATTCTTTCTTTAGGGCATCTTGGAACATTTTTATTTCATGTATTCAAAGAGTATCCATTATATTTTATGGAAGGCATGCTATGGACGATTTTATGAGAAAGTCCTTATTGATTATATATGGGATATGGTTAAGAATATATATAAACCTCTCGTTGTATTCCAGCATAAGTTCACAAGGAATCTAATTAGTGCCTTTTATTTTTTTCCTATTAGATGTTTGACATATTGACTTTTAGGAATGATAAAAAAATTGTCCTTCACTTCCATTTTGGTTTTCGTTTTTGTTTAATTATCCTTAAAATTCATAAATCATGCTAACATTATTTTCTTTAATTCTCAAACACACTTTGAAATTTTCTTTTCTTTGTTTGTGGTATATCCATCACAACCCAATTTTCCTAAGATATTAACCAATGCTTTTTAGTATCTTCATCACCCTCGTAGAGGAGTAGATGTTAGTGCAACATTTGTTTAAGGAGGAGGGTTTTTTACTATATTCTAGTAGGTGGAGCTAGTAATAGGATAGTCAATGGTTTCTTAGTGTTTATTTGATCAACTTTGGTTGATTTTACTACAAATTCTATTTCATCGATTTAACAATTTTGATCTTTATAGTATGTAAAATGTCTTGTTTTTGGTTGCATCACTTTGTTGCAATGTTTGCAAAAAATTAAGGTATCCTCAAATAATAAGGGGTACAATTGTAATGTATTTTTGTGGAGTAGTTGTTGTTATCTCCTTCAATATTTAACCAACTTGTTTTTTTTTTCGGTATTCCAAGCAACGACATATCTCTCACATTTACATGGTTGTCTAGTTGATACCACTATGAATATTGTCAAGAACATACTTGTAAATGTTCCCAAAAGAATTCTTGATCATGAGGAATTAATATACAATATGTTATACAATTCATATGGTATATCTTCTCTAATAATTATGGTTTCTATACCAAATACATATCACCAAAATATAAAGTTTGTTTGGCATGGAATTTGCTTACAATATGGAATTATTTAATTTATAATTTGGTTGATGACATCAAAACCCTGTATTTTCTCAATATCCCATTCTTTGTAATATATCTATATATATATATATATATAATCTATATTATATATATAATATATATATATATATATATATATATATTATTATTATATTATATATGTTGAGAGAAACCGTAAGGAGTCTTGGAATCTTAATTCAGGCATTCAAATGATAGAGATCTTCTTCACAAGTCTCGTCTATGACTCATATGAAATGGTGACAGCTCTAAAGGACATATGAACAGTGACCCTAAGAAACCAAATATTAGTAATCTTAGGGTTGGTGGTTGGCGATATTCTTGACATATTATAGTGATCATCAAGAAAGTGAGAATGTAGTCTATGACATTGTCATGATGACAGTGACATAGGCAAACAATCCTATGCATGCAATATGCTCTTTAATGTAGTAATCCATATGTACATTTGTGACTAGGAACAACTATGTCTCTACATGATGATAATAACAATGTACTTATCCTTATTATAGTGACCTCATTGCAACAGGGATCTTGATGTATCAATTTGACACAAATTCTTATATAATCCATGAAAATCGAGATTAACCATTTATTTATTGATGGAAATATGTGCGATACTAGATGATTTTGAAACAATGTATATTAGTGTAAACAAAACCTATAAATCGTCAATTTTATTCCTTTAATATTTCTTCATTTGTGGCATAATTTCCCCCGTCCTCATGCTAAAATAATTAATCAACCTATGTTCACTCACAAGCCCTAGTTTTCCCTTTGATGGTGTGTGAGTGGCCTCACTCACCATGGAACAATTCTCTATATTGAGACTAATCTTGGCACTTCATGGTATGGTTTATCATCTCCTCTCATGCTTTATCCCAATAATAATTGAATCTCATAATATTTCTCTAAGGTTCTATTCAAATTTTAACAATTTATAAGGCTTGTAGCCTTCCACTATTTGCAGGGATCTCTAGCTTCAAGTGGTACACTATGTCTAAGTTAATTAGTATAGGTTTAATGAAGGTAATTTATTATCCTCAATCCATATTCAGAAGATATTGCAAACATTTTGTAATAGATCTTACCTTCTAATATATATAAAAATGCAAAATATTCCCAAGAAATAACACATGAGATTGTTATAATAAAAATACCATTTATTAAGATCTTCAGAAAATCCTTGAGGTAGGGTAACACAATATCATTACTCCTTAAGGAATATGCTATCTAGGTCGCGAATTAAAAGCAATAAAATAAAAAGTCAACAATTCTTCATCAACCTTAAGTTGAAATAGGAAGCTTTTGGCTAATAAGCACAACCATATCAATTAGATGACTCATAATTGTCGATAAGGATCAATCTATAATAAGAATCAAAACAATTACTTCATCATACATATCAAGTTGCTAAAATTTTAAAAACGTAAATGTTAACTAAATTATAACATTATTATTATTA
>APFE031162307.1:0-12100 GCA_000404065.3 Pinus taeda | reverse complement strand
TATCTTGGAAATATGAAGTGTATTATAAGATAATTATGTCGAAGGCATTTCTCTCTCCGGGGTTGGGATGAGGAGACATTGCTCACCCCGACCAATCCCCGCGCTATAATTTCGTCCCCATCCATCTAATATAAATATGACACGTGGCTAGAACCTGCCGCATTTGAACAGGTCTTCGTCACCCACTTATGCCATTTATCGCTTATTCCACCATTCTATCGCTAACATTCATCCAAGGGTTAACACACTGTAAGTAGGGGCCCTCTCTGTGTCTCTAGTTATTTGACCAATGGGAATGAATTTTCTTGATATTTGATTGCAACTGATGGCGCTAGATGGTAGTTAGGTTCAACGGGTTGTTTCACAGCTAGAAAAATAATTAGTCTGTGACCGAGTTGCTAGGAAGAACAAGGTCCCAGGGCTCTAGCGAAGTGAAGTGCCAGTGGCAGATGAAGGAAACAACGAGTATCTAGGTTATAAAGCACTCAAAGGAAACAACGAGTATCTACATTATAAAGGAATGGTAGCTGAAAACCCAACCCAATATCAAGGAAATCCGAAACCTCTGGTGGCGTCAGTCCATCAAAGTTTACTTTCGCAGTGTTAACTCAACATCCAAAAGTCTGACACCCTACTTGACTCTGAAATCCAGATTAAAGGTGCCATAAATGTTAGAGGACCAATCCTAGTTTTTCGATGGACTATTTGAACTCACAAACATTCGTCCGAGGGGTGCAAAAAGAAATTTACTACTTGATGGAAAGGAAATTTATAACTACTAGAAATGGTAAGTGCTTGACTTGACTCTCTCTTTTTACAATGGAAGAAGTGGAAGCAGTAAATGTTGATGGTGACTTGTGAAGGTTCGTTTCTTGGAAATATGTGGAATTTGAATGGTTATTCAATAGTTTTTAATCACATATTTTCTCCTAAGCATTTCACTTTACTGATTTTTAGAAAATTGTTATGATTCAAAAAAGGAAACACAAGAATGTTATTTATTTGTGAATGCATTAACACTATGTTGCAGGAAATAAAGGTGAAGATTTATTTCTTTGACGAATTTGAGGACGTTTAGAAATCAATATCCCATCTTCGCTAACTCTGGGATTGCTCGTAAAACTACAAAAGTAAAGGAAAACATCAAAGTCTATATATTCAAGAATTTCATATGCCAAGAGCCCTTGGCCTTGCTTTCAAACAAAAATTCCATCATAGTCCTCAAAGAATTTATTTTTGTATCTCCTTAAGTTGAATATTGCACAAACATGACGTTTCCTTTGGGGAATGTTGTGGGAGAATGGAAAAATGAATGGTTCTATATATGAATCAGATTTGAAGTAAACTCGGTTGGGAATGTCAATGGAAACAAAATATCAAGTACCTAAAAACTTAAGAAGAGGAGTTTATATAAGTTGATATATTGGCCTTTTAGCGTATCACATTTTAAGTCAACCTACCAGAGATCTAAGGAAAAATATTCAAAATATTTGGGTCAATTTGATGACAAAAGGGAGAATCACTTCCCATTTCCATCTTGTAGCTCTACCGATTTTCAATAATTCCTGTGGAAACAACGAAAGAATGTTGTACTTTCTGTCGTTGGATGCTTTGGTATTTTGGCGCTCTCTGCCCTACCGGTTCATTTTGCAATACAGGGAATGCATCTCACATTTGTAACGCCTTTGATGTTGACTATTGGTCTCTCTTTTTCACTTTTCTTTCACCTTATTATCTATTATGAGACTTTCAAACTTCTTGCAGATATATTTCATCTATGTTTTTTTTTCTCACTTCACTTTCATGGGTTTTTGATAATTCCTTTCATAAACTTGGTGCTCCATGGAACAGTTCATTTCGATAAGGTCTATAGTATATTGACCTTCTCACGGTTATTAGCCTTCCATGTTTGCTATCTCATGCCTTGTTTTTTGCTTGGAAGAACTATTTTTCCTTTTTTGCGCTGCCATCATTTAGTTTTATAATACTAGCAATTCACTCTTGTATGACACCATATATTCTTTCTGTACAACCATTGTATACTTCAGGGATCACCTTGATTATTATTTTTTCTATTTTCTTCACTGGATATTGTGGAGATGTTCAGATAATTGATTATACTTGACCATCAAGGCACTTGAAAAAGTACTTTGTGAAAGAAAAGTAAAGGAGGGAACTATTTGCACTTTAGAAAAAATTTCAAAATAAGTCTGAATACACAGAAAAAATAAACCAGATGTGATAGTTCATTAGCTTCATTTTCCATTAAATACAGGGTAATAATTGTGGATATGGTTTCTTTTCAATCTATTCTAATCAGAATTGACACTCTAATTGGATGTGTCAATCATATCTTTTTCTCTTAATAAGGTTGTTTCTTTCCATAATAAAGATCTATTTTTTTCTAGTGAAGGATAGGATGTTTAAGATTGTGTGCATTTATTGCAATCACCTTCAATTTTTTTGTCCTTGGTATTGGCCATATGATAGCAAGAAACCTCTCATATGAACAAAAATAAATTGTGAGAATGATGGATGAATCATCTTCTTCAATGATCTGTATATTAAATGATGTTCTTGACATGGGTTGGTTTTTTCTTTTCGAGAACTCTAAGTCATGTTTGAAATCTTTTGAGAATTTCAATAAAGAAATTATTTTGTTAGAGTCCAGGTAAACTAGTGGAAATGTTTAGATACTAGCTATCTTCTATAGTTTTTAAATTTTTAGTTGAGTTTCACTCTATTTTCGCATATCTAGGGTTACCCTTGTTATAGCAATATTCTTAAATTGCAAATTATTTTGCAATGCTTCCTGATAGTTACACTTTTTAGACATCATTTTCTCCACTGTTAACATGTTTATGTTGTCTTCTTCTTTTTAATTAAACATACTAAAGTGTACATGCCTCAAAACTTGGAAGGTAAAATTCAAGCTGGGAAGATTCAACTTCAAAAGAAACCTTTTAACGTGGGAGAACTTGTTAGTTCTTTAATATCGGATTTTAGGTATACTCTTGAAAGGGATTGCATTCTCATTATGTGTTGATGAGTTAAAACCAAAGATATTTTCTCATCATGATATATTTGGAGATAAGAATTTTGTAAACCAGGAATGATGATGTTGAATGATGACTATTCCTTGCTTGTATTCTCTTTAGTTATTGAGTTTTCTTGGTTGTGTAGTTAAATAACCATTTTTTGTGCATGTGTGATAGTCTATCAAGTGAAACTATTTAGATATATATGTCCAACATTAAAAAGAAAAGGTTTTCTCTTGGGATATGAAACATGCCCATTGATTATGTTATGTAAATTTACTCTTATCTGTAGCCTACTTCGGTACAAACCCTCCTAAAACTTGTTTGAGGAATATGATTTCAAACAAGTATATCACTTCTTACTACAATGTAAAACAAGCTTTATAATATATATGTTCTCCATATGATTTGAATGTTTCTTACTAGACAAAAATTCATTAGAGAAATAATGAGGGCAAAATAGTTGAGTTGTCAACTAGGTCTTCATGAGCTCTTCATTTCTATGCTTATGAGGATGAATTGTTGTAGTGATGTGATGGATTGATGATGGTTCTATAGTATTTTGTATATATATTGTAGGACTGTTAGAGCTGTTACAACTTGTTCAGATGTTTGTTGCAGAGTGGAGGACTTGTTGGCACTCTTTCCAAAGTTATCTTTTGGCCCAACTTGGCAGTGAAACTTGAGAGACATGTTTGATCCACTTGAAGATGTGTCAATAGGATAACTGAGAGGTTTTATATCTTGTATAGATACGATAGAAGGTGATCCAACTAGTGGTAGAGGCTCTGAGCTAAAGGCATGATGTTTTAACTCATCCTTGGCCATAGTTGCTAGCAGCTAAGCCTGTAACAGAAAGGCTATAGTAGTTGGATTACATGTCCATGGGAGAACAGATAGGTATCAGTTGCATGGAGATATTGTCATGTGTGCGATTGAGGGAATTCGTGGGATTTTCTCATCATTCCTCGCGTTGCTCGAAAGGAAATTAGCTTGGAAATTCCTAGATGTTTCCATAATTGTTTGAAAAGGTCGGACATCGTTTGAAAAGGTCCTCCAATTATGTGAATGCATTTAATGCACAATTAGTGGGCTTAGTGGATTGATTTGGTCCAATTTGTGAACCTTTGATCCCATCCCCAAGCTCAATTTTTCCCTACAAGTTTTATGTTCTTGTCTTGTGAGATTTGTGGTAGTTGGTAGTGAGTGTGAGTGAGTAAGAAAGGTTCCATAGATTTTTAATTCTTCAGACCCTTTGGAGAGTGTAGATGCTTCATTCTATGAGTGTTATTTGCTGCATAATGAGCATATCTAAAGCATGATTCAGAATAGATCAAAATTGAAGTTGTTGGAGTATATTTGTTTGAGGAATATATTTTATATGCTGCTGGAATATATGTTGATGATCCTCTCACACTTGTCTTGTAGGAGTTGTTGATGCATTTGGAACATAACCATAGTGTCTAATGTTGCTAACTGTAGTATGCAACATTTCATTGTTGTGAGGATTTGATTGTATTCATATTTGGTGCAGCCATAATTTTTCTATTGGAGAGCATATGTTTTATGGAGCTTATTATTTTTATTTCATGATGATATATTTGAACTAAGAGAATGTATGTAGAGTAGAAATCTTATTGAGCAGGGTGCGTTGGATCCTGTTTAAAATAGATGAAATGAGGTGCATATAGTGGTGAGGAGAAGCGACTTCATGGAGGTGGAGTAGTGATATTGAAGCTTCATTGAAAGGAATCGTTTCTCAATCTAATGGTAGTTGGATAGTCCAATCGAGGTTGGGCGAGGATTGATTTATCATGGTAGCTTTTAGCGGATGGTAGTTTGTATATCATAGAGAACATAGTATTCCAATTTTACCAATAGTATCAACTCTTCTAGCCAATCATTGTTGGTATATCGACTCTCCTAGCTATGTAAAAGAAGAATTGCTTGACTAATATAAATTCAAAGATGAGGAGCAGTAGCAAGGGTGGTTTTTCTCCCACAAGGGTTTCCACCAGAAATATTGTGTCGAATTAGTGATTGATGTGATGTACTTATGATTTTTAGTTATGTTATGTCATGCACACGTTATTATGTTTATTATATTTTGTTTAACATATATGTGAATCAGTAATTGAAGTTTAAATTGGTAAATATTGTATATATCACACTACTGATTCACCCCCCACCCCACACCCCCCATGTAGTGATCAAAGGTTTCCAACAATTGGTATTAGAGTGGGGCTCTTGGTTGCAGTTTGATCATTGGAGAGTAGATAAGGGGTTTTTTGGCGAAAATTTATATTTATTTTCTGAATGGCTATCCTCACTACTGCAAAGTACAAGGTATGGAGAAAAAATGTAAAATATCAAATTTTATCTTGTGTATCTAACACTTTGAGAGTAGTGTGTGAAGGTTCTGGGAAAGATACAATTGTAGATGATGTTTTGCAGCAAGATGCACAAGCACGTTGCATAATCTAAAATGCTATTCATGATGATGATATGAAGAGTCTAGTGAGTTTGAAACGTGTCAAAGATATGTGGGATAAGTTAGAATTAATTTTTGGAGATGGAACCAACAACAATAAAGGAAATGAAAATAAAAACAACAAGAAAAATGATCTTCAAGAACAAGAATCTTAGCTACAAGTGTCTCATCCTTATAGTGGAAATGATTCAATGAATGATGAGAAGAGATCATAAATTAATGAATCCAAAGGCATAAATTTTAATTTTTTTCTTTTGAGTTACAATTTTGAGGATTCATATTTAGATAATGTTGAAGCATATAATGAATGTGAAAATGTTATTAAGGGTATTAGAGCTGAGATTTCTAGACTAGCAACTAGGATCAAGAAAAACTATTGTAGATATGTGATTATAAAGAGGCGAAACTCAAGATATCATCAACTTAAAGATTAACTTGGTATAATCGCAAAATGTAGAGGAAGGCGTGAGGAATAAATACCAAGAAAAGTTAAATGAATGTAATAAATTAGAAGCTAAAGTAGCTTCCTTGAGAAAGAAACAAAATATCGAGAAGAGTATTGTAGGCTTGGATAATTTGCTTGGGATCCAAAGATCACCATTGGATAAATCCAGCCTTGGATTACAAAAGGGTGAGTCTAGTTTGCATGTAGGTAAAAATATTAAAGAAGACTCCAAGAAACCTATAGCGAACAATACCAGTAGAAAAACTGATATCCAAGGCAATAAGAAGTAGATCCAGCAGTTAGTTAGAAAAAAAAAGAACTAGCAATAAAAAATCAAGCAGAACCAGCAGTCGACCAAGTAGAAAAAAAACAACAAATAAGAAAATCTCAAGGAGAACCTACATTAAAATTATATTTTTCTCCTCGATATGATCATGGCAGGTCCAATAGGTTTCAATTGAAGCTAAGTCCTTTTATTCCTTTGATGCATGGGATACAATGCTACAAGTATCACAAGTTTGGGCATGTTGCAGCATGTTGGGGAACATAACATATAGTCCATATCAGGAAATATTTCATCCATATCAACAACTAAGGAGAATGGCTAATAGGTATAATTATTATTTTTATGGTTATTTTCACTCATGTAACTTGTTTGGCCACAAGGCAATAGATTGCAGTGTAACCATTGGAGGAGAGACACATTTCATGCAATGTTTAGATATGGCATGAGAATATTTGATCATGTTCACCATGTGGAGTGTTATATATGCCATATATTTTGACGTATGGAAAGAGATTGTTTTTTCCCCACTATTCAAGCAAAAATCGAAAAGAGTAGCAAAATCAAAGAGGATCTAGTAGAAAACAAGTGAAGAAATGAAAGAAGCAAGCCAAGGAAGAAAAGAAGCAAGTGAAGGAGGATAAGAAGCAGCCAAAATTCTTGTGGAGAAAAAAGGAGTAGTAGCTCTTCAAGTAGTGAAGAACTTTCCCTACTATAGTCCACGATTATTTAATGCATATTCATAGAGGACTATAGAATTCATGAGAGGTGCACAACCTCATGAGGACATATGATTGTTGGTGCATCATCATATGATGAGTTCATTTGAGCCTCATGCACATTCAGGTCCATAAGATCATCCTATCTATTGGAGGTATATTGAGCTCTAGGGGATCTATCCATCGTATGGATTTAACTGTGATATTTAGCATTTTCTTCATTTATTTTAACTCAGTCATTCGTGGGAGATTTATTTTTGTATTCATGAGTGAAAAAGAACACATTTTCATTGATTTATATGATTTTGGTTTCCACTAACAGCTAGTTGAAAAGATATGCAACTATGCATAGATTATGATCATATCTTTAGGATGTTCTGATATGACTTGTGACATGGAAAAAACAAGTGGTTTACGAGAAAAAAGCCCTTTATACCATAAAAATTGATCCAATTCTAAATATGAAGATGAAATATGTACCTTTTGTAACAGTTGTACCTCATGTATATCAAAATATTTATCCATATGTAGTATCCAATTTACCAAATCCCTGCCATCAAAATTCCTCATATCTCCTTTTCTTCATTTTAGGAGCTCCATCTTGAAACTATTGTAACTTTGTAATTTTATATCTCCAAGTTCTGAAATTATGTCTTGCAGTAACCCTCTGAGTCCTCTTTCTAAGTCTGCAATTCTGATCAACATGGGATTCTGCAAGGAAGAGTTATGTCAAATCTCCCATGATGACCTGATTATAGACTGGTTCAGTAGATAAAACTTGTACAAAGTTCCACGTGTCACTGTTTCAACCTTAGGATCTGAAACTGATAAACACAAAACAATTGTCGGTCCTCTTTCTGCAACTTCTGATGAAATTTCAATTTGATGCTTAGAGAGAAAGTTATGATGATTTTCCCAAGGTCACCTATTTAGGATGTAATTTGGGAGCATGCAGAAACCCTAAATGTCTTGGACTATATCTCCAGCAATATAGCGAACCAAGATCTAAAATTCGGGTCCGAGATTCACCAAAATTTCAGCTCAAATGGTTTTTAATTTCATACTCTGAAATGTCTCAGAAAAACATGTATAGTGAAAATTCCATGATGACATGTTTGAGATGGAAGTTTAGAGTTTTCACAAACCCTAACTTCCTCCGATCATATCTCCAAAACTATAGCGCGATAAGATATGAAATTTGGACTCAAGTTTTAGAATGATTTCAGGTCAAATGGATGTTTGTTTTAGCTTCTAAAACTTTGTAGCGAAAAAGTTATGGCGAAAATTCCATGATGGCTGGTTTAGAGCAACAAAACCCTATAATCCAAACCTCTGATATCAAATGTTATGAAACCAGCTCACAAAAATATAGAAAAGATATATCAATGCCTTAGAATAATCCTCTTCGAGGGGGAAACCTCCTTTACATTACACAAATGAAAAATTCATGGATGATACAAATGACAAGACCTCCTTTCTATATATAGGAGTCTAAGGGGTCATAATATAATGACAGTCGACATAACAATAATAATGTAAGGGAACAATAATAAAAATGGTGGGATTCTATGGGGCACAATAATAACAATATGGGGACGACATGGGCACAAAAATATAATAAGGCAGTTTTACTAATAACAATAAGGGGTTACACTAGTAGTATAGGGACCTAATATTTTCCCTCATCCTTAGCCATAATCGCATGGAGCCAAGCCTATGGGAGTGATTAAAAGGCTTTATTCACTGGTATACAAGGTTTTGGGAGTGACTATAGGTCTTAGTCACATCGAGATAGTGTCATGTATGTGACTGAGAGATTTCATGAGAATTTCTCTCGATTCCCCATGTTGTTCAGAAGGAAATTAGCTTGGAATTTCCTAAAGGCCTCCAAAGTTATTTGAAAAGATCCTCAAATGATGTGAATGCATTTAGTGCACAAGTAGTGGGCTTAATGGATTTATTTGGTCTAATTTGCGCACCTTTGATCCGAGCCGCAAGCTCAACTTTTCCCTACAGGGTTTATATTCTTGTCTTTTGAGCTTTGTGGTGGTTTATAGTTAGATGAATGAGTAAGAGAAGGTTTCATAGAGTGTTGATGCGTCAAAACCTTTGGAGAGTGTAGATGCTTAAGTTTACGAGTGTTATTTGTTGCATAATGAGCAAATATGAAGCATGATTCAGAACATATTAGAATTGAAGTTGTTGAAGTAGATTTATTTGAGGAAGAGTTTTAGTATGTTGTTGGAGTATATGTTGATGATCATCTCACACTTTTTTTCATGATCTACTGATGCATTTGGAACATAACCATAGTCTCTTATGTTGCTAATTGTAGTATTCAACATTTCATCATTGTGAGGATTTTATTTTATTCAGATTTGATGTGGCTACTATTTTTATATTGGAGAGAATGTGTTTTAAGTTTATTATTTTTATTTCATGATGATATCTTGCTGCTGGGAGCATGTACGTAGAGTTGAATTCTTTTTTAGCAGTGTATCTTGGATCTAGTTTGAGAATATATGAAAGGAGGTCCACATAGTGGTGAGGCGAAATGACTTCATGGAGGTGGACCAGTGATCTCGAAGCTTCAGCGAAAGGAACAATTTCTCAATCCAATGGTAGTTGGATTATCTAATTGAATTTGGGTGAGGATCGATTGATCATGGTGGCTTTTAGTGGATGGTATTCCATAGATCCATAGAGAACATAGTCGTTTGATCTTATCAGTAGTATTGAGTCTCCTAGCCAATCAGTGTTGGCATATTGCATATAAGGACAAGTCTCCATGTTGATGAGAGTCATCTAGGTATATAAAAGACAAATTTCTTGACTAATATAAATTTAGAGTTGAGCAACAACAACAAGGGTGCTTTTTCTCTTGGAAGGGTTTTGACCAAAAATCTTATGTCTCAAGTGCGATTGATGTCATGTGCATGTTTATAGTTTAATAGTTTCTTATATTTTTTAGTAATGTTTATGTGATGAAAATGCTATGATGTTTATTACTTGTTGGTTAACATATGCGTGATTGAGTAATTCAAGTTTAAATTGGTAAAAATTGTATATATATCACACTACTGATTTACCCCCCCTCCCCCACACGGAGTAGTGCTCAAAAGTTTCCAACATTAGTTTCACTAAAGAAGGATATATTCGTGCTCTCTTAGGGCACAACATAATGCCACATAGTCATGGAAAGTTAGATATCCAAAAGTGACAAAATGATTGCATCCAATTGTGAAGAACAGGGGGCATACAATAAATCTTGTCCTCATTCTTGAAAGTTTCAAAATATTTTCCATTCTTATATTTGTAAATCACGGGAATCTTTAGATTTTTAACTAACCTTAGAGAAGTTCAATGATCACAGGAGAAATTACTAACACAATCTATAAATAATATAAACTATCAGTAGAAGGGGTTGCAATTTTTTATATTGTTTTGATATAACTTGGAAACATGAGATTGGAAGATGGTAACTTTGTATTTCATTGACTATTCAATATAGGGGATCCTTCAAGGACATTATTGAAGTTTCACTCTACATGCATGATGCATTTCTTTCTAAATACTCTTAAGTAATTCATTTATGTATGCATCTGTGAGATATATTACAACTAGTTTTTAGACTAATCTGTGAATTGATATGTAACTTTTCACTTGTGGTTTTAGTTATGTTTCTTTCTTTATTGAGTGTGTATTGGTTCGTTATATCTATTATGTATTTTGTTCTAATAAGTTAAGTGTATAATGTTGTAAATGATATCAACTAATTGTTTCCTTAACTATATATCTTTGTTGTTTTACACTCATTACTTCCATTTTATTATCTATATTTACCTTCAGATATGTTAGAATAGTTTCATCCTTACATTTAGAATAAATTCTAGATTGATTGGTCTACCTAACCATTGTGACAATTGTGCACATCTCACAACACTTACAGACCAATAAGAATTATTACCAGGCCAAAATATGGATAAGTATATTATCACAAATGGGCTGAGCCTTGACTATTGTTGGGTCATTTTTTCATGTCAACATGTTCAAATAAAATGAGATCAATCTATACAAAATAATGTTTCCCAAATATTTAGTCATGCAATTTGATAGGAAACACATGAACTGTACTAAGAAAATGCTATAAGGATCTTTTTGTTTTGGTCTAATGTAGCACTAACATAATTCATATGAGTCCAAAAGATCCTATGTGTAAATAGTGGAAAATATAATGAATGCAATGTCAAAGGTGGATAAATTAAATAGGAAAAGTAACTGTGAGCTATAGAAGCTCAAAATGTGATTTTTTTAGCACAACAAGGATTGCACAAGGCCTTGGATGGAAATAGAAAGAAACCAATGGGTATGTCTGATGAAGATTGACAATATGTAAATGTGAGATCCCTCAACACTACAAGTGTGTGCTTGGAAAATGATGTCATTTTCAACATTACTGGATAGGAAACAACATTAGGCATATGAAGCATACTAGAGGACCTCTATATGATGAAATCCCTGAAAAACTTAATCTACTTGAAGAGGAAACTTTAGAGTCTATGGAGAAAAGGAAGTACCAAAATTTCTAATCATTTGAATGTTTTTAATACTCCATATGCTGTCTAAGTAGTACGGATGTAAGGATTGAAGAGAAACATAAGGAAATGATGTTATTGTGCTCATTTCCTAAATCACGGGATCATATTGTCACTTCCATTAGATTTAGTAAAACTGGTTATCTTGACTATGTTTTTTTATGGAGAATTGTTGTTTAAGTAGGTATGGAGGAAACCTAGTACGGAACCTCCACACCAAAAGAAATGGTGATCAAAGGTTGATTTGGTAAAAAAGGGGAAACATTGAGAGGTTCATTAAGATATAAGATGAATGGAAAGAAGGCTAACTTCAAATTTTGGTATTGCAAAAAAGTAAGGCATATCAAGAAATATGGATGGAAGAGATAAGAATCCAAGGAAGACTCCAATATAGAAGAAAATATGGTTCATTAACTTTCAGGTGTGGCTGATGAAATTTTATCGTATAATGACCCCTAATATCATGAAGAATGATGAAGAATGGTTAGTATATTTTGGTGTTTCACACAGTCCATGTCCACATAGGAGT
>APFE031162302.1:55529-86332 GCA_000404065.3 Pinus taeda | reverse complement strand
ATGATAATTTGTAATGTATTCAAATGATTTTTGTTTATTATTGTAATATTGAATTAAAAGGAAGATGGAATTTTTTTTTGTTTTCAAGGAAAGTTATAGGGGCCAATGTTTCCAAGTGAGGCTATTTTCCATGGTTTCTAAAAAAAGATTGCGAATTTCCCGTTTATTTTCTAAATGATTCACCTATAATTTTTACTAATTTTCGAGATTATAAAATAATTAAAAAAAAATTGTATTCTTACAAAAATATTGCTAAACATTTTTTTGCTTAATATTGAAGATTATTAAGATTTTCTAACATTTTTAAACTTGAAATCTTTTTCCATCCTTCAAATTTTCAATCTTGAGTTTGAAGAAAATTTTTGGTCTTTAAAATTTCCATACTCATTTTAATTTAGGCACATAATTCATACATTTAGTTAATTCAATTTAAATGCAAAAACACCTCATTCTTCTAGTTGCAATTAAGCTTAATTTATTCAATTTATAAGAATTAATAATAATTTCAAATGAGTAGCCATTAATTTTGCTCATACATTTGTGTTGACTATGAATGTATGCTCTAAAACATAATATCCCAAAGTCTAATTGGTGAACGAGGACCAAAGCTATACTTTGATTGAATTAATAATAGCCCAATATAAGAGATTTAAATGGACCAGACATTGAAAGATTATCAATTTCATTAACATTGTATCCCAAATGAATTATATATCCCAAACTCTAAATCATGAAGCTAGACCAAAGTGATACATAGATTGATTTAATAATAGCACAATATAAGATATTTAAGGGGAACAAAAATTGAAAGATTATCAATTTCATTGCCGATAAAGTTAAGGGTAAAGTGATTTACAATCAATTGTCTCTCATAATAACTTATTTTAAACAAAAAAGTTTAGTTAATGAAATGAACATAGAAGAATAATGAGTAAAAACAGAATGGAAAAGATTTAACAGCAATTTTTTTTGTTTTTATTTTTTATTTTTTATTTTTCAATATGTCAATCATCTTTTTTACCAAATGTAATATGGATTTCAATTTTATAAATCAAGAAGTAAGAAAATAATTTTTTCATATCTTTTTAAATTAAACAAAGAAATTTAAAATCCTATATTTTAGAGTAGAAACACAAGTTTTTGGTCATGATATACAAAGCAATTTAATTACACTAGAAAAACTCACACTCATGAGTGAATTGATTATTGTTCATTCACTTTATTTATTTTGACAAAAATATAAACAAGCATTTGAAGGATAAAAATTGGAAGTTATTCATCAATCAAGTATTGTTTAATCCTATACATAATGACATTGATCAAAGTATATCTACTATCTTTTATCCTGGTCTAATCAAGTTTGCAAATAGTGAAAATTAAATAATGTCCAATTTTTGAAATCCAACATACACAAACAATAGATATAAAATCCATATAGGACAATAATAATTAATAAGATAGAATGAGTGATGGCTTTAACAATGTCATGTGATAATATGTTTAATATGTGTTGACTAGTCAATAATATGTTCATTATAACAAGTTGAACTTGAGATGCCAATGAAAGAATTTGAAACATATGTAACATTGTTATGTATTTTTTTTACTGTATAAAGAAAGGATAAATAGATGAAGAAAAATATCCACTATAGCATGTAACAACCCAGAGAGAGAGATAGAGGCTTTGTTGTTTTTTATTATTCCTAAAGCAAAACACACAATAAGAGTTTTGAAACAATGAAATGCAGCACTCTTTTCATGTTTGTAATTTATTTGAAGATGTATTAGAACCATAACATGAAAATTACACACATTGCATGCTATAATTTTATGGTGATGTAATTAGAACCATAACATTGAAAGGTAACAGTTGTTGAGGCATTGAAAATTTGACTTCTAGTTGCCCACCTCCACTCTCAACCGTATGTAGTTGTTAACATACATAACAATCATGGAACCATGCATGTTAATATTCATGGCTATCCTAATCATCTGGTGTTAGCAGTGTTGGGAGATAATCATGTGTTATTTGTATTCATTATTTATTATCCAACCACACCACCTTGTACAGCTGAATTTTCTTGCTAATTTATATCTCTAATTCTGGGTGGCTGTAATTCAACTGTTGAGAATCACTTTCTTCATTTGAGACAAAAGGAAGCATCTTAATGCTCTTCTCTAGTTGGAAGTGTTTGTGAAATCTTCTCAAGAAGTATCCATAGATGACACATGCTGCATAGACTTGCCCCACTCGAACTGCCAACTGTTGGTGTGCTTTGCACATCCCCTTTTTTTGTGATTGTTGTCCTGGTGAATCGTGATGCCTTCTACATTACAAGTACTAAAAAACAATTTGAGATATTCCTTGTTATAGAAGAAATTTCATTTTGGTGATAGCAATGTGCATAACCTTCCATGAAGATCAATGTTAATTTTAATTTTCAATGATCAACAGACCTATGTGTGTCAGATCTAATTTGTTGCTTTTCATTAGTTTTCATATGAATTTGTTATATATTGTCTTATTTTCAAATAATATCATGTATTTTTATATTTCTTGTTTTGTTGACTATAGGTATAAAATTCCACCTCTTGGTCACCCCAAAAAGGATCTGAAACAACTTTCACTTTCTGATGCATTTGGTATCTCTCAATGTTCTAATCAACCACATATTTCTGAAAATTAAGTATATGATCATGTGGATGAGGACCATGAATCAGATCGTGCAGAACTTCTTGAAGAGGAACCAACATCCAAGAGGTACAAAAGAACATTCAAGTCTAAATGAAAGTTGAGATTTCCATGGGCTTATTTTGTAAAAGATTTGAATGATGTTGAAAGGATAAAATGTTCATGGTGTGTAAAATTTAAAAGGGAAACTCCATTTGCTAAAGATGGAAGCACAACCCTTCAAGTTAGTGCTTTAAACATCCATGCAACATCAGAAGCTCATAAATTTGCTTTGCAACTTGTAGAGGGAGAAAGTAAACGGAGTACTCTTCCAATTAAAAAACATGTAGAACTAATGGTTGATGCTCAGAAAGAGAGAATTATATCAGTTATTGAGAACATGTATTTTGTTGCAATACATGATTTACCTTTGGAAGTATATAAGCCAATGTGTGACTTGAATAGGTATAAAAACACTCCTCACATGCCTCTAACAGATGAATACTCATCATATACAAATACAACATCTCGAAAAGACTTTCTAGAAGCTGATAAGGAGGTATATTTGAAAAAATTAAAGGATGAGATTTTCCAAAGTTCATATTACTCACTTTTAGTTGATGAAAGCACTGATCGGACTATGGTGCAACATTTGATTATTTATATTACATATTTGACCAATGAAAGAAGAGGTCCATGTGCTACAAAATTCATACAATTCTACAAATTAGGGATGGAACATCACAGTCTATGTATGATGTTGTGACATTTCTTTTAGCAGACATGAATCTATCCATGAAAAAGTTAGTTGGATTTGGATCTGATGGAGCATCATCCATGAGGGGCATTTGTGAAGGTTTATCTACTAAGCTTCGTCGACATGCCCCTCATTTAGTAGATATCCATTGTATAGCTCATCGAGAAACATTAGCAGCTAATGATGTTTCATCTTATTTTGAAGAGTTGCAAGCTATTGATAAGTTTGCAAACAAGAGCTATTCATGGTTAGGGAAATCTACTAAAAGACATGGAGAATTGAAAGAGCTAATGGATTCATTTCAAATCACAAGGCTAGAAGTGTTACAAATTAATCATATTAGATGGATTTCTAGAGGAAAATTCATGGAAAGACTCGTTAAGCTCATGCCTGCTTTGTTAAGGGACTCGGAGTTAGTGGAGAAAAAAATGTATGAGATGGCTACAATATTTCAAGTTCAATTTTGCATCCACTTACTTGCAGATGTGTTAATTGAATTAAATAAGCTTAATCAAAAGTTTCAAGAGGATCATGTTGACATTACATCTATTGGAACAACTTTGGATATCACTATTAGCTTGCTTCATAAGCGATTTCTAAGAGTCACATTTGGGGCAGGTGCAATGCATACATCATCCTTCTTAAATAAAACACAACAAGGAACTCTTGAGTTTGCAGATTGCACAGGTATAGTACATGTACATGAATTGAGGTTTGAGAGTTTGCCAAAGTCACAAAGATCAGGGACACTAGATGACTGCATTACGCTAGGAAAGGCTTTTGTAATGAAGGTGATTGACTCTCTAAATGAAAGGTTCACAAATTTACCTATTTTTAATGCAGCTAAGTTTTTTAGTCATCGTAATTATTATGAGGATATGGATGACAAAGACTCTCAAACAAGAAGATGGTTGACATGTTTATGTGAAAAATTTGGTGTTGGAGGCTTGCTTGTTGTGGACAACATTAAATGTATGGGTAGAATGGATGGATTTATATGTACTATATATAAATCTTACCCAAAAAAGCATATGTTTGGAGCATGGGATCTATGTGGAGGTGAAATTAAATGATTTGAAGGATTTCCATTCTTAATGTAGTTATGGCAAGCAATTCTTGTTATTCCAGCTAGTACAATAGTTTTGTGAAAGAGGTTTTTCAAAATTAAATCAGATAAAAAATGAGGATAGGTCAAGACTTTCTTTAAAAGCATTGGATATGTTAATGTTTATCCCTTTCAGTGCACCTCATCTAAATTAGGTAGATTAGAATGCTATTTATGATGAATGGAAAGAGATGAAAACTCGAAAACCTCTTCCACTATGAAAATAGATTGAAAGAACTAGTAAGTTTCAGTGTTTATTACCATCATTGCCTTACTCTATCGAGCACTTGAATGAACCATTTTGGTAAGTGAATTTTTTTAGTTTTATACCATTTGCCTTTTGTAAATGAAAGCATAACCATATTTTTCAAGTTTGTATGTGAAGTTTTTCTAACACATATTGAATGTAATCATTGCAGGATTTGCACAAGATATGTTAAGTTGGAGGACCACCAATGTCAAAGTTTTATAACTGAAAGAAAAAGCTATCTTAGATCAATTTTGCGGCCAAGTACAGGGATTGTAGTTCCAATAATTTCAGATGTGCAAATATTGGAAGTCTCAGCTTTCCAAAAGAGTTTTAATAGACAATAGAATAGTGATTTGGTCAAATTTGAAGTTTATAAGCTAGAATTACACTGATACTTCCTATATAAGCTAGAATTTATTTTTAATTTTGTAAATGAGACCTTCCATATATTTTTAATTAAGTATTTTTGTTTCTTCGTATTATTTTTATTCAATTCATTTAAGATGTAATTATGTATTATGTTTATTTTTGTACTCATATGCAATTTCCCAACTATGATTTTGTCCCTATAGTTGGTTCAATTGTGGCTGAGTTCAAGGCCTGTGCAATATGATCTTATGTGGTTACATTTCTCAATCACACGTGTAAGAGTAATTCATTTACTAATGCAGCCTTTGACATAGTAGTTTCTTTTTGTTTGTGAAAAAATAAAAAGAAATTTGAAAATAATTTACTATTGTTAATTGAATTGCTTTTTTTATGCTTTTCATTATAGAAGCGCGACCTAGATATGTGCCCTTCTAAATGAAATTAAGACCTGCCCTTCAAATTTGATTACTGCTTGGGAAGTCACCGCACGCCTGCCTGAATTGCTGGGGAGTCCGGGCCGGCCGGAATTAACACAGGATGCTTCGGTTTGGCTTTACAATTAACATTCATTTTATTTTGATAATGGTATTATGTTTGGGAACACACCATATCGCTTCATTTTATTTTGATAATTGATAATAATATTATGTTTGGGAACACACAAAATATCGCTTCAAATAAAAAGTGATTCTACTGGAAATATATGCACATAAACATATGTTTTCAAACATTGGTCCCTTGTGTTACAAAGCTAGAAGATTTCATACAAGTTCGGGGACAATCCTAGGTGCACGAGGTCGCACGCTGCTTATTTGACAAAAGTTATGAATGAATGTTTTCATTTTTGTGTTGCAACTCTTAAGGTTAGCCTTTGTTTTGGAGCCTGCTAAATGGAGTAATTTATCTAGCAAGGGGTTAACTTAACCGTCGTAGATGTTGTAATTAAAGTCAATTCATAAGTTTTTGAAACTTTCCCCGGATTATTTTTTGTATGCATACCTGAGTACTCGAGCTTTATGCAAACTGTTTGACAAATTACATCAATGTCTTATCAAACCTCTGTATGCCAGCTTCTTGTTTTTTTTTATGACTGGTTGATCTCCTAGATAATATAGTGATCCTTTCAGCCCATTCTTAGTATCTTACAGAGGTTTCTTGTCTGGCTGTGTTTATTTTGCAAGGGAAAGAAAACAATCTACGTTATTTCCAAAACAGAAAAAGGTAATAAGTTTAATTCTAACAATACACAAAGCATGACCACGTTTCTGATCAGAATTAAAATGACAATTATAGAACTCACTTATATTATCTCATAGCTTTGTTTACTTATTCAGATATCATTCCACACACATCTCCACTTTAATGCTGATTTGAGGGATCAAATAGGCAGTGTTATAGTCATTTTCATGATTGGCTGTGTAGTCCAACTATCTGGATTTCTTTGTAGCTGAATTGTGCTCTCAAATGTATTAAAATTTTGGCTAGTATGCAAATTTAGATGCATTTTAGTCTGTCCTTTGTGCATGCAGATTTGATGATTCTACTGCTAAAAAAATATAGTTTAATTTTTTAGTTTTTTCATCACTGATGTGAATGAATGCATCTATATACATTAAGATTTGGTGGGGGGGGGGGGGAGAATTGATTTATTGTAAGAATTTTTTTTGGGGGGAATAATAAATACATTAATGTGTGTATGTGTTTAGGGTGGTTGAAAAAAATGATTGTGATCTTCACTATAAAAAGATTCTGCAATTAAATTTTAATGCAATGGTTTCAAAACTTGTGGCTGAAAATGAATGATCCCTTGAAATCTATCATTTTTTTTAACACATGGTGAATCGGTAACTATCAAGCTTGATCCAGGGGAGACCCGGGTTCAAACCTCATAGCTGCCACTATAACACCAAGAGTATAACCAACCACCTGTAGATCGGGTATACTAAGATCCTATGATTTTAGCAAGAGCAGACTCAGACGGGTGGAGAGTTCACCCCTCTAGCCGCCACCATAACAGGTCACTGTACTCCGTGAGATTTGAACCGAGGTCTCCTGGGCTTCGCCCGAGGAGACCCACCATTAAACCGCACATCACTGTACCCCTTGAAATCTATCATTACCATTCATGCACATGAATAAAAGAGACGCAGTACAAAAGTAGCATTTAGGGAAGCCCTCGTTTATATGACTTACGATTATTTCGAAAGAGTGGGACCGACCCTACGTGACATTCGGCCTCCTCCCAGATTTCCCTTGGTTTGTCAAGTATCGACCTTGCCTATCTAAGCGCGATAGATGAAGTGATCGCAAACCTTAAACACATTGAATTTCTCACAACCACTGGCAAAAGTTCAATGTCCAAGTAACCACAGTCATGGTTCTTATTATGGCACTTTGTTGAATCATTTATGTCTTCTTAACTTATTAGCATTCCGCATAAGTATACCACTGCCATCGGTATTCTGTTTGATAAATATGTGGGGATTTTATGTGGCTTTGACTTCAATAGTCGCATCTTTGGATCCAATTTTCTGTATTTTATTGATTTGATAAGATGATCCAATTTTCTGTAATTTATTGATTTGACCAGAAGTTGTACCTGGGCTCCATAACAATCTTGAATTTACAAACTATATGCAAGATATATGACATAAAAACAAGATTTCCCAATCTCATTTAGCAATAGCATAACAACGTCTGGAGATAAGACGAAATAATGTTCAAAGGATGTTATGATAGTCTTCAGATAGTATATACCAGTAATGCAGCTTCTGTGGGACTCTTACCATCATAGACATCAAGCTCCAATAACATATAAAGATGTCAATTTGCAATGCAAATTGGGAAATATTTGTATTTCTGCTAACTAGACCATAGATGCATGCATTGAGACATTTTTAAAAAGTTCAATTAGTACAATAAAGAGAGAACACAAAACAGAATTGTAAATGTCAATATAAATATTGTTAATTGTGAAAATTTACTTCCAAATCCATTGCCCAATTGACTTATTTTGTATGTGCGGCCATATATCCTGCCTGGCTGGGACTGCGTGCTATTTGCCTCCCCACCTGGGTTCAACCCACTGTTACATATTGCCCTGCTGTCATTAAACACAGCTCTATTGATCATCAGATCATTGTAAATATTGTATTATGGGATTAATATAAAGCTTTTCTTCAAAGCTCTATTGAGCATCGGATCATTATAAATATTGTGTTATGGGTTAATATAAAACTTATTTAGAGGGACTACCCCTCATTTTAAAAATGTGTTAAAAAAAAAAACAAACAAACAATGCAAGTTCAAATACACGTGTTTTAAACCAAGTTCATCCCAAGTTATCCTCTTAGGACATGGATATTTTAGAGTTGACTTAATTACCATTTAGAAGTAAATGAGACTTTATCACCCAAATTCTATTTACAGCATTTCCGTGCTTCCTTGATTAAGCAAATATAGTTTATCCTCTTAAGACATGGATATTTGATAGTTGAACCTTGATTAAGAAAGTATAGCTTATCCTCTTAAGACATGGATATTTGATAGTTGATTTAATTATCATTTAGAAGTAAATGGGACTTTGATCAAATTCTATTTACAGCATTCCTATAGCTCATGTTAAAAGATAGAAGAGTGAGGCTTCTATCAACCTGGCTTTTCTATTATATTACTTTATAGAGATCCGTATTTTGAAATATGCTTTCTCACAATTTTATTTAAATATCAAATAATTATTATTTTAAAATGGCTTTCTGTTATATTATTTTGATAAATGTGTATTTTGAAATATAATTTCAAAAAATTTTATTTAAATATCAAATAAATATTTTGTGGATAGTAAAGATTTAATCTTAAATTATTTTAAAATATTCTTAATATTAGTTATACATTAATTAAAAGTTGAAACTTTCTCAAAAGTAGTTATGTTATTTTTGCTTTTTTAATTAAATTGATTAATTAAAAATATGTCATATGATCATGAGTTATATTTTATTGGACATGTGGTATTGGTAAATCAAGGTATTGACTCATAAGATTATCACAAAGTCTATTTATAGGTTAAAAATCTCCATGGTAAAGTGAGGTAAATCTTCAAGATTAGAAATCTTGTCACATGTTTAAATGTATATATGTTTAACTTATATATTAATTATTTTTATTGTTAATAGTAATAATAACTTAAAATAAAGGACTCAATTAAAATTTCAGTGTGAATCATTGTGTGCACTCACATGCCGCCTTTGGCCGCATTAGGGTTGCGCCTCCTTTGCCATGGATGAGTTGGGCTCGTCCCAGGCTCCTCCCATCTCCCGATCGTCTTCCCTTTCTGCTGAAGATGTTGTGTTCAAGACCCTTTTGGCTTTGCTTCCAGTCAAGAAAAAATTGAATGCTTCTAAGTTTGTCAATAAATTGGAAAAGATTTTGGTGGTTTCCGTTCCTCCGGAGGGGCCGGTTAAGGTAGTTTTGCCACTAGTGGGGAGGGCCCTGGTAGGACAATTCACTAGACTTTGGCTTTCTACCAAAGCCACGGAAGCCTGGATCTACAGGAATTGAAGGCCATTAATCAAGCAAAGTGTCACCTCGTACTTTCTAAGGCGAGGCTATTTTCTGTTCGAGTTTATTTCAAAATAAAACAAGGATCTAATCTTCAGGAACGGGCCATATTTTATAGGCCCTCAAGGTCTCTATTTGAACAGATGGACTCCCGACTTTGACCTAGTCGAAAACGTTCCGTCGGCAATTCCAGTATGGGTAAGGCTTCCGAACCTTCCTGTGCACTGTTGGAACTGGGATTCCCTCAAACATATAGGCAACACGCTGGGCAAATTCATAGATTGTGCAAGTACTAAGGACCAATACGACTGCGCTAGGATCTGTGTCGAAGTGGATCTAGAAGTGGGGTTGTCGAAGGCCATAAAGATAAATGTAGGGAATTGGACTCATGTGCAAAAACTTGAGTACAAGCAGCTTCCATTCAAGTGCCGCAAGTGTCAGAAATATAGACATTTCGCCAACAACTATACGAAAAATGAAGAGGCGGTGCAAGGTAAGGAAGAAGGTTGGAAGCAGGTCAAAAGAACAAGGACCAACCCCAAGCCCTCAAAACCTCCTGGAGCAGCAAAGGGAAAAGGGCAGCAGCTTCCTTCTAGTAGCCAAGGACAGTAGAATACACATCCAAAGGCCCAAGAGAATGTGTTCGAACCCCTTTCCTCAGCCTCAATTGAAGTGCAAGAAACAAGATAGCAGCGGAAGGAGGCAAATGAGAAAGAGGTCCTCGAAAACTCCAGGCAAGGCGAGAGTGCAGCAGTAAGCCCTAAGGGAAAGGCTACAAAGATGGAAGAGGAAGAACAAGATTCGGAAGAATCTGAGGAGGAAGGAGGAATAGGCGACTCTCAAACATTGTCCCGTAGATCGACAAGAGGAAGGAAATCTGATCGGGAAAAAAGAGAGCAAGAAACATATAAAGACAAGCTCCAAGGTAGTCAACCAACGTTGGAGAAGCTTCTAGGAAGAACACCAAAGGTTACAAGAAGTAAGGGACATGGCCCCAAAGGGGCTACCCAATCTCAGAAAGGTAAATAATGAATATTGTCTCCTCGAATTGCAGGGGGTTGGGGAGCAAGCAAAAAGAAGAAGCTATGCGAAGCTTGATTAGGATAGAAACCCCAGATATCCTACTAATCCAAGAGACCAAATTGGAGGAGAAGATATTCCTCTGCGTAAGCAGGAACCTTTGGAGGAAAAATGGAGGGCAGGCTGTCTCAGCCCGAGGAGCATAGGGAGGGCTGGGAGCTCTCTGGAATCAAGCCAAGTTGGAATTGGTCAATGGAAAACAAAACACTCACTGGCAGCTCATGCAATTCATAAGCCGAGAAACAAGGGAGACCTTTAGTCTTTTCAATGTCTATGTGCCGGTAAATGCAGGGGAGAAGAAGCAGTGTTGGGACTTAATCAAACTCATGGCTGAGGAAGAAATTATGGGAAATATTATCATTGCAAGTGACCTCAATATAACTTTATGTCCTTCCGAGAAGCGAGGTGGCAACTCTGTAAGGGATCCAGCGAGAGAATGGGTGGAGGACATCATGAAAGATTGGGATTTGCTCAACATCAAGCCCTTGAAAGGTAAGTATACTTGGTCAGATAAAAGAATTGGTCTTGGCCCTATTGCTGCGAGATTAGATAGATTTATTGTTCAAAGTTCCTATCTTCTCCTTGGTTTAGAAGCTAGGATGCTCATTCTGCTATGCAGTACTTCGGATCATAAACCCATAAGGTTGGAGCTTTCAGCGCACAAAAACCTTGGGCCCATCCCTTTTTGATTCGGTCCTTTATGGATTAAGCACTCAGACTTTATGGATAAGGTTAAAGAAAGTTGGGATCAGCCTGTCACAAGGTCTCCCTTTTTTGTGTGGGAGGAAAAATTGAGAAGAGTAAAGGTTGTCCTGAAGAGTTGGGCTAAATCTCTTCCCAATCCAGCTGATGAAAGGAAGATGGCCCATGCCTCCCTCGAGAAGCAACAACTGCAGATGGAAGAGGAGGACCCCACGGATGACTCTATATCCAAAGAAGAAAATCTGCAGCAAAGCTTCCACAAAGCTTGCTTGCAAGAGGAAGAATATTGGAGACAGAAATTCCATAGTCTATGGTTGAAAGCGGGAGACAGGAATACCTCCTCCTTCCACAAGCAAGCTCAAGCTAGAAGGTCCTTTAACTCTATATCTGAAATAAAGGAAGACCTTGTTACCCACAAGGACTTCACAAGCATCAAAGGGGTTGCCTTCTCCCATTTTAAGAAACTCTACAATGAAGTCGAGGTTATGAGCCAGGGCACAAGGTTCTTGGATGTTGTCCCCTCCAAGATCATTTTAAGCATGAATCACCAGCTGGAAGCTAAAGTTACTAGACAGGAAATAGAGGTTGCGCTGTATGAAATGGAGTCGGAAAAAGCTCCTGGTCGGATGGCTTTACAACCAGATTCATCCAAGTCTGCTGGCAAATAGTGAAGAAGGACTTGCATAGAATGGTTTTAAAATATCAAAACTGCCAGAAAATTGGAGGCAGCACGAATTCTGCCTTCTTCGCCCTCATCCCAAAGGAGAAGGGTGCCAACACTTTCAACAGGTTTCGTCCAATTTCTCTTTGCAACATTGGTTACAAGCTCATAACAAAGGTGATTGCCAACAAATTGAAGGTCATCTTGCCCTCTCTCATTCCTGAAAATCAAGGGGGGTTTGTTCAGGGTAGGCAGATCATGGACAATATAATCCTCATGCAAGAGGCCATTCATTCTAGTTTTTGGCACAAAGAAAAAGGTATGGTGGTCAAGCTAGACCTAGCTAACACGTTTGATTGTGTTCATCACAATTTCCTCTTTGATGTGATGCATAAGTTTGGTTTTGGTCAGGAGTTTATTAGATGGATCCGGGCTTGCATTTTTGAGCCCTGGATTGCCCCTCTAGTGAATGGAAGAGCAACGGAGTTTTTTAAAGCCTCTAGAGGGTTGCGCCAGGGCTACCCTCTTTCCCCTCTCCTTTTCGTTTTACAAGCTTCAGTTCTGAGCTTTTATTTAGAAAAATGCCAGGTGGATCAAGAGATTATGGGCCTTAGGATTACTAGAGGTGTCAAGGATATTAATCATGCATTGTTTTCCGATGACTCTCTGTTGTTGGGTGTTGCCTCTGTTCACTCTGCCTCCAGGTTCAGAAAAGTTTTGGATGACTTCTGTTGGACTTCGGGCAGTAAATTAAACGAGTGGAAATGCCACTTCTATGGCTAGAATATCTCCAATAGTGTTCTCTCCTCAATATCCAGATGTCTGGGCTTCGCTGGATCTGCTAATTGGAATTCTTTCAACTATTTGGGCCTTCCTATCTTCCAAAGGAGTCCCTCTAGCAAAGATTGGCTCCTGATGGTTGAGAAATTCAAGAATAAAATCCAATCTTGGGGTTTCTTGTGGCTAAATATTGCTAGGAAGACCATGCTTATTAAATATGTTCTAACCAGCCTACCTATTTTCCAATTCTCAGTCATGCTGGCACCCATCAGCATTCTCAAGAAGATGGGAGGAGTGGATTCGTAGGTTTTTCTGGAAGGGTGGAAAGCAGAATGACGGGAAGATCCCCCTAGTCAATTGGGACAAAGTTTCTAAACCTCTGCTAGAAGGAGGTCTGAACTTCAAGGACCTGTGGATTCATAATATCGCTATGGCGGCTAAGATTTTATGGAGACAAATAGCCCCGAAACCTGGCTGGGCTCAAAGGGCACTATGGAAGAAATATTTTAGGGATCATAGGTTACGGAGTTTGGATGATCCTACTCCCACCATTAAAGGATCTCAAATTCACAGGCTATGCATGCAGGCCTTACCTCTGATACAAAAGCATTCCTTTGGGATCTCGGGTAATGGCGAGCTCATCAATATCAAGGATGACAAAATTATGAACGAAGAACCATTAGGTGGCGTCCAAGAGCTTGCTGAGCTTCAAAGCTAGATGTTGAATAATGACATTAAAACTTTGTGGGATATTTCTATTTGCAAGGGCAATGTGTGGGCAGGCTAGAAGAAGCCTCAAATTCCGATCGCTCTTGATCAAGCGTGGTCCTTCCTGTTGACTAAATTGAAAGGAATGGGCCTGATTAATACCAGGAAACGAGATAAGAGAGGTTGGGGCTCTCAAACTGGTTTTTACAAAGTTGCGCAAGGTTATGCACAACTCAAAAAAATTCCTCATGTTCCTTGCTACCCTGCGATTTGAAGGGGCCTTTGAAGGCAGAAGTGTGTGCCGAAAATTGACTTCTTCAACTGGTTATTGTGTCACAACAACATTCTAACAGATGACAGACTTAAGAAGAAAGGCTTCCTTGGCCCTTCCAGATGCGCCCTTTGCTTGGAAAACAAGGAAAATGCCTCTCACTTATGGATCGAATGCAGGTTCACCAAAAGTATATGGGAAGATGCGATTTCCCCATGGGGATCTATAGTGACTCTGCCCAACACTATTTCTGGCTTCCTTGTCGATTGGGCTTACCTCTATCCCGGGAAGTTCCCCAAGAAAAAATGGTTCAAGGCAGCTTGGTTGGCCTATCCAAAATTCATCTTCTGGCACATCTGGATTGAGTACAATCACAGAATTTTTCAAGAGAAAGCACAGAGTTATAAGCTAGTTTTGACAAAAGCCAACGACCTGCTCAAGGAGTCTCTTGGTGAGAAGTTTGGGAAGATGGAGCATAAAAATCTAAGTCCACAAGACTTGGCGTGGGGAGTGTGCTTGGTCTCCAGTATTCTGATGGTGAGAGACAGAACAGCACTTGGAAAGACTAGCAGATTAGGCTTGTTGAGGACGAATTCTACATGTGGCTCCAAAAGCATGCTAGCTCCTCTTTGGTTTTGACAAGGCTACCAACGGCAATCCAGGGATTGCTAGGGCTGGAGGTGTCATCAGGAATGCGGATGGCAGAGTTGAGCACAGGTATGCCTGGGGCTTGGGTCATAGTACCAACATGCAAGCAGAGGCTATGGCCCTATTGCAAGGCCTTAAGCACTTACAATATCTTGGCATTGAGAAAGTCATTATTCTTGGTGACTCCCAATCCTTGATTAGAATCCTCGTGGATAACACGTCCCCTCGTGATTTCCGGCTAACAAGAGTGGTTACTAGAATAAGAAAGCTAGTAGGCTCCTTCCTTCAAGTGAACTTTTTTCACGTTCTTCCATAGAATAACAAGGAAGCGGATACGGAAGCTAATAACGTTGTCCTCCTCCCTGTTGGCACTCGGATACGAGACGGGGTTGAAGATTGAGATCTGATCCCTTTATTTTGTTTCTCATGTTCCACTGTCTTTTACTTCAGCACTTTGTTTATATCCACAAGCTTGGGAAAATTCTGGAAATCGACTCGTTTGACGGTATTAAGAAGATCCATAACATTAGGACTATGGTAATAGTTTATTTATCTGTTGAGGACAGTTGGTCCTTGGGCTATCTGAATGTAATCTGCCAACTGGTTTTGCCAATCTTTTAATACAAATTATAACTGTTTTCGTAAAAATAAAAATAATAATAATTTAAAATAAAATTATAATATCATTAAATGAGGAGAGTGTTTTGATATCGATCAACATTTACCCTACCATTTAATTATATGGCTCCTCCAATTAATTTGGGATTCTTAAAATACATAAAGTAGATCTCCATAGTTAAGAATTTTGTTACATGTTTTTTAAATGCATATATGTTTAATTTATATATTAAATCTTTTATAATGATTAATAATAATAATCTAAAATAAGGTTATAATTTAGTTAATTTTTTTGAGGTTATGGAGCTTAGGATGCATGAGAAAAAACCAAGCTTAAGCTTATGCCCTCTACCACGGGATTCTCTCTCTGTTTTGGGAGACACCCTCCTAATTCAGTAACAAAACATTAGAACGTCTTGTGAAAAGAAAAGAATTAGGAAAGCAATGAAAAGGTTCTCTTCAATAGCATTAGCATATTTCCATGTTCTTGGTGATCTCAATAAAAATGTGGACTAATTTGCTAATGAAGAGTGTAAATTTATATTAGAATATTTCAAAATCAATGGTCAAATCAAGCTCTCTCCTATTCCTTAGAGCTAAATGGATTGGCATGACACATTTATGAAGCATTGCATACCTTAAAGTTAAATGGATTGGCATTACACATTCATGAAGCGCATTATCAATCAATCAATTATAGTAGTACACCTAAATTTTATTTTTTGGTGGGTCAATTTTGCAAGCTATATACCTACAAAAACTCATTTATCAATCAATCAATTATAGTACTACATGTAAATTTTATTTTTTGTAGTACTATATACCTACAAAACCTCATTTTTTGTTGTCCAGTTTGGAGTCCCTTTAGAAAAAGTTGTAGTTAGGTTGGAGAAGAGGGTTTCCTACAAATTTTTGAAAATATAACTATGTACTACCTTATGTATTTGTTGTGATCCAAGCACGAACTTGCAAATAAATACAAAATTCTCATTTTGGATTAAAAATAATAATTTAGTTATTTTTTTATGATTTTTTTTAGTTTAGAGAGTGTGAGAAGTATCACAAGTATTTTGATGCCTATCAAGGTTTACTTAATCATCTAATTTATGGCTCCACTAATTATAATTTGTTATAATACTTTTAATACACGAGGTGATGCTCCATCAACCATCTACCACTCTAAAATATACATTATTATATGTATTTAGGACATCTAAACACTATATAATCCTAGAACTTCTAAACACTATATAATCCTAAAACATTTTGTCTTGTTTTTACATCTTTATTAGGACATCTAAAATATATATAGTCCTAATATTAGTCCATCTAATTTATATAGCTCCACTAATTATAATTTGTTAGAATACTTTAAATACACCAGATGATGCTCCATCAACCATCATCTAATTTATATGGCTCCACTAATTATAGTTTGTTATAATACTTTAAATACACCAAGTAATGCCCCATCAACCATCTACCACTCTAAAATATACATTATTATATATATTTAGAACATCACATCTTAGGACATTTAAACACTATATAATCCTAAAACATTATCTTGTCTTTACATCTTTATTAGGACATTTAAAATATATATACTCCTACTCCTACCACTCCTAGGACATTGTCATTAGATCTTTAATTTTCTTATTATTATTTGTGATTGTGTGAGAGCATTTGCACAAACCACTATTTCAATGATTCACTTACTCTTTACAATATTATATTTATTACTCAACTTTGCAAAATCCACTTTATTACTTAACTTATTTGACAAACATCACTTTATTATGTCAGTTCATTATGTCAATAAGCTTGTGTAGTAGTTAAAGAGTTAGAGAGTTATTTCACAGCTATTTATGATTTTTTGTTTTTCAATTTAATTAGAAATATGTTATAAAATTAAATTTAAGTAAATTATAATATAAAATATTTTAACTATGAAATAGTTATGGTTTTTTAGACATATTATTTATAAGCTAAGGCTATGGTATTGATCCATGGTATTTCAACCAACCTATTAACCTATTTACAAGTTAAAAATCTCCATTAATTAAAGTCGAGGTTTAATAACTACAACCTTGAAGTATTTGACAAAACCAATCTAAACAATAAAATAATTTCGAAATTAATATAAAAATAAAATAAATAAATAAATTAAAAAAAAAAAAAAAAAAATAAATATATATATATATATTATAATATATATATTAATATAATATAATATACCTAATTTGATAAATTAATTAAACTAATATTTCTTTATAATTTTAATATTTTTTTTATTTTTTGAGTCAAGGATCATTCTACAACCCAGTAATGTGTAACTCTAGAGCCCAATATGATGTGTAGTACGATGTGTGTAACTTTGATGTGTAATGTGTGTAACCTTGATGTGTAACCTTGTCCGTTCTTCATCAAAGTTGAAATTTTGCTCATTTCAGCCAAAATTAAAGAAAGAAAAATTGAAGAACAAAAAAAATAACCAAAAAAATAACTATAGAAAACATTTAAATAATATCGACTCATAAAAAATTGCATTTGAAGAAATTGGATCCTTCCTTGATGTGTAACCTTGTCCGTTCTTCATCAAAGTTGAAATTTTGCTCATTTCAGCCAAAATTAAAGAAAGAAAAATTGAAGAACAAAAAAAATAACCAAAAAAATAACTATAGAAAACATTTAAATAATATCGACTCATAAAAAATTGCATTTGAAGAAATTGGATCCTTCTCGACTCATGTTATAACATTTCTAACAATAAATTTAACCAATCAAAAAAATGTTGTATCAAACTAAAAAAAAATGCATTTGAAAAAATTGGATCCTTCATACTCATGTTATAACATGATTAACCATAAGTTAACCAATCAAAAAAAATATTATATCAAACTATAGATATTTCGTCTATTATTATGTTGAAAAATATATTAAACTTCCATCACCACCAACTCACCATCCAACTATTTCTCATAAGTTTTGGTTCTAATACCATTCGTTGAAAATATACTTCCATTATACAAAAATATGTGAATCATCTATCAAAGTCAATTAAATAAAATGGATTTGATGCCTTTCTATTTACCACTTACATGGTTATGCTCTAACCTCGTATTAACTAATGACACCATTAAAAATATTACATTATAATTAACTTATTTTGAGGAGGTCATCCAACACTATCTCTTGACTTGAGGTATAACCTCTACCGTGTTGAATTTAATTGATAGGGAATTGTTTATAAAAACTAATGACACCATTCAAAATATTACATTATAATTAACTTATATCAAGGAGGTCCTCAACACAATCTCTCTATTTAAATAATACTTATATAGTGTTGAAATATTATATATTATTATTATTTAATTTTTAGGTCAAGGCCAAGCCAAACACCAAATTGATGTATGAGACCCCTTTGTTTATGGGACAAAGGGCATATGTATTGAGGAGGTCCTTCAAAATAATCTCTCAACTTGAATAATATCTCTATAGTGTAGAAATTTAATTTATAGGAAATTTTCCTATGTTGCACAGCGTTTGAGGATGGGGGGTCGTGGAAACGAGAACTGAGTTTGTAAGATGGCTAGATCACACTCAAATTTTCAAGGGGAAGCTTGGAGGATGGGGGGCCATGGAAACGAATTTTCCTATGTTGCACAGCCTTGGAGGATCGGGGGTAGTGGAAATGAGAACTGAGTTTGTAAGATGGCTAGATCACACTCAAATTTTCAAGGGGAAGCTTGGAGGATGGGGGGCCATGGAAACGAGGAATGAGTTTGTAAGGTGGCTAGATCACACTCAAATTTTCAAGGGGATGGCAAGTTGAGGATAGATATTATATATATAGTAAATTAAATATTAAAAAAAAATAGTGGAGGCTATGAAGTGCACAAGAAACTAATGTTTTTTTAACTATAATGGCTTTTTTAACTATGGTAAATCGGTAATTTTTTGGACTAATCTAGAGATATCCTTGATCATTTTCATGGCTACCTTATAACACCAAGAGTATATCTAAAAACCTGCAAGGAAGATATACCTGCTCTTATGATTTAGAAAGAGAGCACCAAGAATATATCTAAAACCCTGCAAGGAAGATATACTTGATCTTATGATTTAGAAAGAGCAGAGACTCTCAGAAAAAAGGAATCTACTCTCGGAAAAAGGAAATCTACTCCTTGGGCCGAAATCCATATACTGTGAGATTTGAACCTCAGTCTCGTTGGTTTCACCCAACAAGTTAGACCACATGTCACTGTCTGCACAAGTGCCGAATATACACTCGCAGCAAACAAAGGGCAGAGGTCAAATAAGTTCAACCCGACAGCAAACGAAGAGGACAAAGGAAAAGGAAAAGGTTAGTTCATAACGACGACAGATAGAGAGGACAAGGGCCGAAGTCAGCTCAGCGCGAAACACAAAGGAGAATGGTCGAAACAGTGTACAGAAGAAACTCGAACTGTGGAGAAGAAGCCCTCGATCACGAAAACACCATGATGAAGCTCGTGACACCCATAGCCACAACCAAACTATTGATAAAACCCTCGACTGTGATTGAAATGTGGGTAAAGGGGCACTGTACCACACCTATAACCAATCTTTAAAGCAACCTACATTGTGGGAGACTAACTCAAGCACAAAGAGGAGAAGCTAAAGAGGGAGTGATCCCAAAGGGAAAAGCGACAGAGCGATGAAAGAGTATGGTTAGAAAACTGCCCCATACTCGAGCATGAAGAGAAGGAAGCCACAGAGCGAACGATGGCAAAGGGAAAGGCGATGAAAGGATGAAAGCACAGAGTTAGAAAACTGCCCCTTTTTTCATTGATTTAACCTAAGTAGTTAGTGGGGTCGAGGGACAACTAGACACACCTTAGTCGCTCTGTCATGTGCCAGGTACGGATTGGGAATGCCATTAAAGTTCCTGCTTCCTTTATGGCAAGAGCTAACCAGCATGCCATAGGGCATTAAATTCCCGTATGGAGGCCCCCTTTACCATACATGTCCATGTCTTTCCATCTTGCATCCATCGTTTCTCCTCCCGGGAGCTCGAGGGCCCATCACATCAAACTTTTTCCGAGAGCCGGTGACCCACCACCTCTGAGCTGGCACCTGCTATGCTCGCGCATTTTCAAACCAACACATTTTCAAACGAACTCTCGCCCCAAACACTCATTTGCTCCATTCGCACTCCCATCGCAGGTCCTCTGCGACCCTCTCGAGCATACACCGCTCTCGAGGACTACCACCGTAGACATAAGGTTTGTGAAGTTCACTCAAACACTGCGAAGGTTACAATGAATGGTATTGAGCAAAGGTTTTGCCAGCAGTGCAGCGAGTTAGCACTACACTACCCTTTTTATGATTGGACTGGATGTCATATTCTGCTCATGTTCCCCTTGAGTTACAGTGTTTAATGTAAATAGTGTGGTCATTTGAGAAGATGGTCGTTTCTTCATTTACCCGAAGTATATGTGGAAATGAAGATTGTATGTGATGTAACAGTTGTATACTTTACATCACTCCATGAGAAGTTGTGGGCAACCTTAATTGTTCTCGTTAGTATCCTTTCTTCTGGAAAATTAAAAATTAAGTGGGGTTTCCATAGTTATGAATTTGGTTGTAAGTGCATCAAGACTCTTACTGTAATAACAGTCAGTTCCTGGCCATTGTTTCATCACCCAATTCATTCATGATATGACAACCATTAGATATGGAGAGTGGTTTGGATGGTAAACTTTGTAGGCCTTCTATGATTGAATGAGAAATTTCATTTTGATAAAATGGATTCAAGTCTCTCTATATTTTATGTGGCTTTGTTGATTTGGCTCCTTTCTTCTGGAAAATTAAAAATTAAGTGGGGTTTCCATAGTTATGAATTTGGTTGAAGTGCATCACGACTCTTACTGTAATAACAGTCTGCTCATGACCATTGTTTCATCACCCAATTCATTCATGATATGACAACCATCTGTAATAACAGTGAGTTCATGACCATTGTTTCATCACCCAATTCATTCATGATATGACAACCATTAGATATGGAGATTGGTTTGGATGGTAAACTTTGTAGGCCTTCTATGATTGAATGAGAAATTTCATTTTGATAAAATAGATTCAAGTCTCTCTATATTTTATGTGGCTTTGTTGATTTGGCTCCTTTCTTCTGGAAAATTAAAAATTAAGTGGGGTTTCCATAGTTATGAATTTGGTTGAAGTGCATCACGACTCTTACAGTAATAACAGTCCGTTCATGACCATTGTTTCATCACCCAATTCATTCATGATATGACAACCATTAGAAATGGAGAGTGGTTTGGATGGTAAACTTTGTAGGCCTTCTATGATTGAATGAGAAATTTCATTTTGATAAAATGGATTCAAGTCTCTCTATATTTTATGTGGCTTTGTTGATTTGGCCCTGGTTTAAATACCCATTGAATTTATTCATCACCTTGTACATATTCAAGCTTCCTTCACCTGTAGTGCATTGTACCACCCTGCCAAATTCGAGCTTCCTGTCATGTGCTGAAGGGTGTGCTGTACCCTTCATGACACAATCCCAACTGCATCTCAGTTGAGTACATCAACCTTCTAACCAAATCCTGCCTATAAATCCAGAGTGGAGGATGAAGTATTGCCAAATCTAGAAATTCTGGTGCAAATCATCTTTGAACTCTTCAACCATTTTTTATCCCATCTTACACTGTTCGCAGTGTCCTAAAAGCTGTTATATTATGCACAAGAGCCATAAAAGCTCTGAGATCTCCCTCTTAGCTTTGTCAAAGCAAAGCACACTGACAAGAAAACAGGAAAAATTGTCATGTGTGGCAATTCACACTTGAATTGCCATACCCTTCAATAAATTGCAACACACACTTAAAATTAAAATTCAAGTGGGGTTTCCATAGTTATGAATTTGGTTGAAGTGCATCACGACTCTTACTGTAATAACAGTCAGATCATGACCATTGTTTCATGACCCAATTCATTCATGATATGACAACCATTAGATATGGAGAGTGGTTTGGATGGTAAACTTTGTAGGCCTTCTATGATGTTTAAAAAAAAACAAGGAAGCCTGCTGTGATGCTGCATGGTTTGAATTGCATAAGCATCTAAGTTGGGTAGTGAGCTTTATCTTGAATGAACTTTGCTTGCATTGCTTCCTTGTAAATCTTGTGAATTTGCAAAACAACATAGGACAAGATGCTCGAATTTGTCCTTTTTTATAAAATTTTCCTTTTTTCTTTTAAAATTCAAAATTGTGTGGAATTGATGTACAGAAACAAGTGAAGTGGACTCTCCATCTCTCTTATCAACCCTTAGCTAATGGAGAGTTAGGTGAAGTCTTTTTTCCGGGTTTGAAATGCCTGGTCTGCTTGCTGAATGTAGCTAAGAGGGTAAATACCTTGTTCTAGTCATTAGGGGTTAATACTTCGTTTCAGTAAAGGCTTTGAAAGGCCTTTTCTGTTGACTGGGGGTGTTGGGGGAAGTACACCTGATTATAGATGTGCCTGTCTTTGTGTTACCCAAGACAATGGCTTCTTCAAAACCGTGTTAGTCATCAAAACACATTTATTATACATGTCTGCTACAAAATTGGAGACTGAAGATGCATATAGATCTTCAGCTTATGTAGACTATGCTAGAATATACTCTTTGAAAAATATATTGTTCCTTGTGAGGACACCAAAAATTAGAGGATATCCAGGAGACATATTAGACTACTGCACACCAAGATACAAAAAAAAATATATTCTGAAATTTTTTTCAGAGTTTTGAAGTTAACGAATCCGAGGATTTAATATGGAAAGGTGTAGTATGATTTATTCTCTTACTGCAATTCTGTGAAAGGACAAAGGCCGGCTTTCTTCCAATTTGCCTAAAGTAGGGTTTTTCAATAGAAGAGACAGAACCTGGTAAGTGAAGTGTGTTGAGTGATATAGTTAGACGACTTGTGTAAGTGTTTGCTCTTTTATGGTGGGTCTGCCTTTCCCAGTTTCCTTAACAAGTTTTAGTTTTGAACTTTATAGCTTTATTTTTCTCTTTTTCTCTTTTCCATTTAGATCAAATGACCTTGAATTTCTCTTAAACTTGGCCACGATTAAATTTTTTTTGTCACTTTTCATTCGGAATCTTACAAATCTGAAGTGTTCGATAAGTAGAGAAGTTACTCTAATTGATGTGTCAGACGTTAAATCATCTCTCATGCATGTTCCAGCAGCTAGTGGGTGGTAGATTCGAACTGGTCGGTGATCATCAGATCGTATGTTGGAGTCATATCATTTGCACATTCCACATAGGCCTCTATGAAATAGGTGGAGGGGAACCTTAGCATCCATCACCTTGCTGTTCTTTGATGTAATTTTGGCTCCCTCTTAATATAAGATTTCCTAGAGAAGCCGATTCATTTTTCTGTTCATGATCTTATTCTTTCTGTTTCCCCTCATCTGACTGCTTGCCTAACTATTGAGTTCTGCTATGCTTTTGTATTTTTCAGTTTTCATTAGGTCTAAATCTCTGAACATATAAATGCTGTAAGGGTGGGCATTTAGGTTACAACATGTTCAGTCTTATTATGTTGGCCTTGAGAGTTTTATCAATGGGGAAATTAATGTTTGTTTCTAAAAAACTTTTCAGGTATATTTTCACAAGGCACTGATAGCCTGCAAATTTCATCACTGAGATCAGAACAGACAAATCCAGTGCCTTTGCACATTTTTGCTAGTAATGGATAATCCTCTCCTCCTCATCCTTGCTCTAATTCCTAAAATACCTGATTTCAATATATCAAGTTTACCAGGGCACGACATTAAATTAAGACCAATGTCAAGGCTTGCTGACAGAGATTCAGTGAGCTGTAAGATGGCGGTTCTTATGCTCATGAGTTACATCATTTTTGTGGATAAAAACTGAACACAGTTTCTTGAGTTTCAGATGCTAGCATCTGTATTTTCTTGTGACTTTATTTGCAGAGCACTGAACACAATCCTTTGGGTTTCAGATGTTACATGGGTATTTTCTTGTGACTTTAGTTGCAGAGCACTCGGTTGACTGTCAGTGCTATTCCCTGATTCAGGCCTGAGAAATCGCACAATTACAGCTGTTCATGACTAGGTTCTTGTATCATCCATTGCCTGTTATCTTTTGCATTGCATTCCACTTGAATCCATCAAAGAGTTAGGAAAAAAAAGATTAAAATGGACGAGCGACCTCGCCTGATCAGTATATCTGCACTTGTCTATAGATGGAAGACTGGATAATTTTTAATGATTTGGAACGAGGTAAGTGTTTTGCATTCATGTATATGGTGATAGTTTGTCTGACATAAGAGAACAATTATCTGGAATCAGTCATTATTTCTGACTTTGAACAGTATCATCTTTAGTGAAGAAAGGATAGGAACAAGAGAGGGAAATCTGCACGCTTCTATTTTTGGGTGGCATCCTGTTTAGTAAATATCTTGTCAGCTGTGTGACACCATAGCCAAATATCTTAAACCATTAATGGAAGAGCTATGAATATATTTTTGGGCCTCTGTTTTTCATTGGGCTCACTAGCTATGAATATATATTTGGGCCTCTGTCACACTCAAACAAAGAGATTCAGTTGCATATTATAAGAGAAAGAAACTATAAAGGTATCCGATATGGATATTGCTTTGGTTTCTTGTCCTTCAACACTGTGTCAATGCATTCATGGCGCAAAAACCAGAAATCATGTGCTCACAGAGTATAATTTACCTGGTCAGGATTCAGCACCATGAGCGGACCTTCGAGGTGAGCCAGCACTGTGAGAGCTCACGGACCTGCGAGGTGAGCCAACACTGTGAGAGGACCTGCGAGGTGAGCCAGCACTGTGAGTGAGAGCGGTGTATGCTCGAGAGGGTCGTAGAGGACCTGCTACGGGAGCGAGAATGGAGCAAATGAGTGTTTGGCGCGACGTTCGTTTGAAAATGCGCCAGCATAGCGGGTGCCAGCTAGGAGGTGGTGGGTCACTGGCTCCCGGAAAAAGTTTGATGTGATGGGCCCTCTAGCTCCCGGAGAAACGATGGATGCCGAATGGAAAGGCATGGGCATATATGGTGAAGGGGGCCTCCATACGGGCATTTAATGCCCCATGGCAGGCTGGTTAGCTCTTGCCTTCCTTTATGATGTACCTGTGATTTTTCAGAACATAATTGACGAGTTCCTAGGTCCACGAATTGTTGAAATGCAAGGAACGGGAAGGGTTTTCAAGGGCCGACACATCCCCATGTAAGATAGGAATTTTTCTTTCCTAGGAAATATTAAAGCATGCAAATGGACTAATCCATAGCAATATTACTATGTATAATTACATCCATCAAAAGACTGCATGTTCTATTTATCAATTACATTGCTACCTTTGGATTAGTGGCTAGGAAGTAGCTTTTCAGGGAGAAACAGTAGGGATCAATGCAAACATGATGGCAAGATTAATCCAATGCTTTTATGTTCCCATGATATTGGACGAAACCATGCTTTGTCGATGCTTTCTTTTCTTCCTCTTCGTAATCTTATCTGCAATCTTTTTAGCATAGAATGAAGAATTCGGGGGAGTTCGACACTACCCACAAGGATACAAAGATAGCTCTATATGTAAGTTAGTTAACATCGAGGATGGTTTAATAAAATCTATATTCTTGTATATTCGACAACTTTGCTATTTGTTGGAATTAGATTGTCCTGCACTAGATAACTATTTGAAGTCTATGAGTGTGTTTAGAACAAAGCAAAAACATAAGGTATATAATAATTAGCTCGACTCTCAAAAGCTTGTAACAGGGATTTACTATATTCTCACAGCTACCACAGCCATACGATATGCATATGGATCTCAAATTGGCAACTACAATTTTTCTCAATTTTTTGGCCGAAATTGATTTTGTTTCTCAAATACACCTGAAGACTAAAAAGTGATGATAAAACATGGATAATGTCAGAAAGAAAATTATTAGATCAGGAATTCAAACAATTGTAGGGTTATATGCAAATTTCTATTGAGATATCTATTTATTCTACCAAGGAAACCTGTTATAACCCTTTTTGCCACTTTATGTCAGAGAGAAACATAGTATCAATCCCTTTCAATTGTTGACCTGAATGTGTATCTTCTCATCCTTGTTTGTGCTCATCTAGTATCCCATTACTCCCACAAGCCTATCATCATGTAACCCATCACTCCATTGTAGTGATGCAGCCTGTCACTCAGATACACGACTTGCCTTCATCCTGGGAGTAATGGAGAAGCCAGGATGAAGGCAAGTCGTGTATCCGAGGGTCATTTCTTGAAGAAGCTTCCTAACTTCTCATGGTCCTAGGTGTCCAGCTCCATCCTCTTGAATCCAGGAAAGGCCTATTTAGTGAGACCCTAATGCTGGTGAAATATCACTCGAGTGATCTGATCTTGAATCTCAAATGAGCCCAGTTTCTCAGTAAGATGAGGGAAGAAGATAATTGAGGAATCGGAGGAGAGCACATGCTACAGCTGAGGTATATTGCCTTGTATATTTTCACTATGATATGAATGCAAACTATTTTTCCTCTCCATTTCATGTCTATGTATGTGAGAAACCTGATCAATTTACTGCATTAAATTTATGTTGCATGCTAATTTGCCTTCTATGGAAGAAAATCTCGTCCTTGTTTGTTTGTGCTTGTGTGTAAAGGTTAATATCTAGGAGCTGGAGCAGAATCTCCAAATAGGAGCAGGTTTTCCAACTGCGAGAGTGATCTGCAAACTATATCAACCTGTCAGGGTTTGAGGTATAGTCACATATCCATTTGCCTCCATCATTTATATGGTTGGCTATGGCATTGCAACTAGGAATTTACTTTGGTTATTTTACCCACTATCTGACAGATCTTGAAGCGAGATATGGCAGCAATAAGCTCATTGGCCTTTGTGTACCATCAATCATCTAAAATAGTTAGAAAAATTGCCTCATTCCTTATACAATATTGAGATCTGTTTTTATTCTATTATGCATCGGTGAACTGTTCAACTGAGTTTTCTTATGATAAATCTATCTGACAAATCTATAAAGTATCTTCAACATGTCATAAAGTTCCTCTCTTTCTTATTCTTACTGGTAACCTTTTTTCCACACATTTAGTTAAGGATGTACTACTATGGTGTTTCTCATGTGACAGAGTATCTTTTAAAAGTGTCTCAATGCATGCATCTATGCTTGTAACAATGTTTGTACAGAAACTTTACTACTCGTTAGTATCATGTAAATAAACTTTCTTACTTCTCAGTATCATGTCCTATTTTGTCTGAATTTTTGATCTAGAGAACCAAGATAAAAATATATCTATTTGGAATACAAATTCACATATTTTATTTGTTATTGTAGCTTGATGTCTACAATGGTAAGAGTCCCACAGAAACTGCATTACGTGGTATCATCATGAACTGTAAGTTCAGTTACATAAGATCCCTTGAACACTATTCCTTATTATCCCCAGACATAGTTATGCTATGATCTTTGCTTAAAATGAGATTTGAAGATCTTGTTTTTATCTGTCACTTATCTTACATTTAGGTTGTAAATTCAAGACATACTATGCAGATCAGGGAGATTGTATCAAATAAAGAACAGCTTGCTGTCAAGCCAGTAAAGATACAGAAAATTGGTTTCAATGATGATACTAGTGAAGCTTCTAACAAAGCTAAAGAAAATCCCCACAAATAATTTCAAAGGAAACCTATTTATCAAACAGAATACCGATGGCAGTGGTATAGTGATGCGACATGTTAATAAGTTATATTTAAGAAGGCATAAAAAGTTCGGCAAAGTGTCATAATAAGATCCATCGCTGTGGTCATTTAAACATGGAACTCTTGCTAGTGGCTGTGATAAATCCAATGTGAATAAGGTGTGTTACCACTTAATCTGTCACGCTTAGATAGGCAAGGTGGATACTTGTGACAAACCAAGGGCAACCAGGAAGGAGACCCACTGTCACAAAGGGTCCCACTTCATACCCTTTTCAAATGGCTTCCCTAAATGATATTTCTGTACTGCATCTTAGAGAATCAGAGTAACAGGAATGATAATCTTGTGTTTGTTCATGTGGATGAATGAAAATGCCTTTTAAAATATATATATATATATTGATGGATTCACCAAATCAGTTATTTTCCACACAGAAGACTAAAAAAAAGATCTTGCAATAGAACCTTTTGCAAATCTGCATGCACAAAGGAAGACCAAAATGCCTCTAAGTTTGCACACTAACCGAAATTTTAATACATTTGGGAGCACAATTCTGCCAGCAAAGAAACTCAACAGAACAGAGATTCAAACTTCGTGACTATAACACTGCTTAGTTTATCCCTAAAATCAGTGTGAAAACAGAGATATTTTTGGAATGATATCTGAAGCAGTAAACAAAGCTAGAGAATGTAACTGAGTTCATTAATCGTCATGTTAACTCTGATGAGAAATGTTCTGTCATGCTTTATGTATTGTTATATTTCAACTTCTTAGCATTTTCTGTTTCGGAAATAATGTAAATTGCATTCTTTCACTTTACACACTAAACATAATCACACCAAAAGCCTCTAAAATAATGGGCTGAAAGGATCACTATATTTGCTACAGTTGTCTAGGAGATCGACCAATCAGCAAGAAAAGAAAAAGCTGGTGTACAGAATTGTGATAAGACATAGATGTATTTTATCAAACAGTGTACATGCAGCTTGAATACCCAGGTCCACAGACAAAAGTTAATGCAGGGAGTTTGAAAAACTTATGAATCAACTTTAATTGCAGCATCTACAGCTGTTAACTCGCCCCCCTGCTAGATTAATTACACCATTTAGCAGGTTATAAAAAAACGCCAAATTAAGGTAAAGCACTGCCACACACAGATGAAAGACTCATTCATAACTTTTGTCAAACAAGTAGAATGCAACCTGCTGCACCTCTGATTTTCTCCCCGGAATTTATGAAATCTTCCAGCCCTGTAACTCAATGAACCAATGTTTGAAAATATATATTTATGTTGGCAGCTAAGTATAAGATATTTCCAGTAGATTTATTTTTTATTTGAAGCAATATTCTGTGTTCCAAAACAGAACACTGTTATCAAAATGAAATGAACCCCACAATAAATAAAAAATTGCAGTAAAATGTATAGGTGGGCATTGGTACATAGAGCAGGGATGTATTTCAGAATTTCCAATCATGACTGCAAAGAAAAGGAGAGCACCCCAATTTTATGATGTTCAAGAAGCAAGGAGGGAGCACCCTCCGCCATGAGATAGCAGATTTACCAAGTCTCGCAATTATGGCATACTCCAGATCGGCTACCCAAGTCAAAACTGAAATATAAAGTAAACTTTTATGCTTGAGGAAGGGGTCTACCAGTGTCTTGTCCATGAAAAGGGTGCATGGAGTCTTTGGTACCAGAGGGTATCTTTGCCAGAAATTCTTCTAATAGTACCTACAGCCCATGAAAGGGTAAAGGATCCTTAGGTTGACTCAGATCTTCATGACCATCCAATGCACATCCTCATCATGATCATCATAGATTTAAAGAGTGCTCTAGTGATCCTCCACACTGCCTGCCCAGTCAGCATTCGAATAATCATGCAGTTTCATATTTCCGGCATTGTATCTCAATTCATGAGAGATTGTGCCCCGAAGGTATCTCACAAGATTCTTGGCACCAATCCAGTGAAGCTCAACCAAATATGACCATGCTAACTGCAAAACATATGTCTGGACAGAAGTTCACCAAGAACATCAACGCGAATGAGTTTACGAAACTCAGAGGCATTTCCCAAATCTGGTCTGACATCACTACCATATAACTTTTGAAAGTTAAGATCCCCGAGGTAGTCACAGGCTTGCAGTTTATCATTCCACATCCAGAATCCAACTCCCTCTTACTTCTGCAAATGAGAGGGTCTGCACCTGTCAGAAATAAGTCGTCCTCATAAGGTGCCGATATGAGAGGTCTATCATCCACAACCTTCGGCTAATGGTTTGGATCGGTTTCACTCCTAGTGAATCTCAGCTTCATCAGACAGCTATCAATTCTCTCATACTACACTCGGGTTGTTTTGCTTCAAGCCATAGAGGGCTTTCTTCCACCTGTATACATGAGATTCCCGATCATGAATCTCAAACTCCTCAGGTTGTTCCAAACCTGTGGCCCTGCTGCATGAGGGGAATGGTCCCCTTATAAGATTTTCCTTCGGTACATCTCAAACATGTACCTTCATGCTCTACTTGAATTCAGACATGCCTATCACCATTTGACTCACAATAGGTAGGGCCCCATAGGTAGACCTCCGATGTTATAGATGCAATATGTCAATTGACATGATCCCCAATGGACCATCCTGCAACTTGATACAAATTGCCAACCCTGAATCAATGAGAAAAAGCATCTTTGAAAATTATATTTTTTAACACATACTTTTCCATCAAAGAATGCCACCCTGAAACCTTTGACTTCCATTTCCGAGATGGACACCAAGTTCTTCTTGTGATCAGGTACATAAAAGAGATTTTGTAAATGAATCGAGTTACCCTTATTCAATTGAGAGTTAACATTCCCTACACCCTTTCCGGGATA
>APFE031162302.1:42544-54978 GCA_000404065.3 Pinus taeda | reverse complement strand
TGACTTATCTAGATAAGAGCATAGATCATCTCTAAGAAGATGATACATGAGATCAATTGAAGACATGCTGCTTCAACTAATTCTCCAAGGTGACTCCTTCACCTATCGTTGTGTTGCATTTCATCATCATGTTGCACCTCGTCGCGCTGCACCATGCTGCACCCATCATCACTATGCTACATCTCATCACGCTTCATTAATCATGATTGTACCCATCACTGTACTACATTATGTGCCATTGTTGCACCATGTTGCCATCCTAACCTATGTGTTCGTTGCACCTTGCTTGCTTGTTGTCCCTAGCATGTTTGTTGTCCTTAGCATGCTTGTTGTTGCATGCTAGTTGTCCCTTGCATGCTAGTTGTAACATTGCATGCTTGGTGTATTTGCTGCTAAGTACCATACAACTATCCCAATGTTAGTTAGTTGTCCCTTGCATGCTACTCTCCTTCAGAGACAGATGCTCCGGCTGTTTCGGCAGTTCCTGACAATTCTGGCAGTTCCGACTGTTCTCAGTGGTTCTGGTTTTTCTAGTTTTTCTAGCAGTTCCAGCATTTCCGACTTTCAGGGCAACGTTACTCCTTAGGATCTCTCCTCCTACTAAAACCCAAAGACAAGTAGAGAGAAGAAGAGATCCCAAGTGTGTTGAAATGACTTAAAAGCCATCTCTATTTATACTAAAAAGTTGAGCACGTGGGATTTATTTGGTTTTTGGCCGACCTTTGACGAATTGTCATATAACGCAAATAAATTCATAACTCCATAAATACTTATCGGAATCGAATGATCTTTAGATCAATCCTACACCTCTCGATGAGAGGCATCCAAGAAAAATATCAGCTGCCATAAATAAGAGGACCCACATACAGTTTGGCCCTAGTTGCCAATTTTAACAATATTTGATAACCAAAAGAGATACTTTGCATCACCAACACTTCTAAGCATATTCATGAGCTAATAGATCTTCAAATCACCTCTTGCAACTCATAAAATCACTCCTCTGCTGCTGCAAATTCTGCAAGGTGACAAGAATGAAAGACAAAAGAAGAAGAAGAAATGAAAGATTCAAGAATAACCAATCAACGCTTAACTCTCACTCTCCTCCAGCTCTTATAATATGAACAAAGAGGTTACCATCAATCTTTTTCTCAGAAATTAAACAAAACAAAAAAAACCTTAAAATAGAAAATTGCGAGTGCAACTTCCACCTAAAGGGAACTCTTCCCTAAGCAAATGTAACTCCTCTCATTATGACTATATTCAGTTGCTGCACCTCCTAAAATAGATATTAAACTCCTAAATCAAATGTCCTCTTACACACCCCAATAACAGCTTGAGAAACTCTAATGGAATTTCTCTTGCTGGTCTGCATGCATCAGCATTCAATGATTCAGGAATGCCAGCACCCTCACACTAAAAATGGGTGTAACTCCCACTCATGCAGCGTCATCCTACAGGCGAGTACCTGCCAAGTTTAATGCATCCTGCATGTACAAAAAATAGTGTAACTCCTAATGAAGCGCCTTCCATGTTTGCTGCTAAGAATGGTGTAAAACTTCTCTCATAAGGGCACCTTTACTACTTCTACGGTGGAACAGTGTAACTGCCTCTAATTTGTCCCTCATGCTACTAAGAATAGTAGAACGGTACACAGTAGCCATCAAGTAAGGCAGTCTTATGCTGCAATAAAGTCCTCAAGACTGTGCCCTTTAGCTCCTGCTATATTCTTCAGAAAGGCACCCTCCCTCTATCATTAATAGCTATTTTCCATCAAGACTCCGAGACAGGGGGACATGGGTGCTGGGAGATGCACAGGGGGATGTGTGGGAGTACCCTCAAATTTTATGGAAATTTAAAGAGGGGGGATGTTGACGCATGTAAGTTGATATATATATAAGCGCTGAAACATTTCATGGTTTCTGAAATGGGTATGTTTAGAAATGTCACCTCCCAAAAATGGAAACGTCATCTGAAATGTTATATATGTATATATACATAAAAAATATAGTATATAGTTATCAGTGAATAACACATTATCTTGCAAGAATAAAGGGAATAAAACCCATAGATGACAATTTAGAAGGAAACCAAGTCTATATTAACTCTCCATAGATGATTACATAATTGGTCAAGTTTCAGCCGAGGTTTCGACCAAGTTTCAAGTACAAGTACAGCCCAAAACATCGGGTTCTTAGAAGTTTCGTGCGTGCAATATATATATATATATATATAATAATATATATATATATATATATATATATATATTATATATATATATATTGAAAACATAAATACATTGATCCGTACATAATCGAATTAAAGAATGAATTACACCGATCCATACTCATCATTCATCATTCTAGATTCTAAATTGATTTAAAATTTTAATTCATCATTCTAGAATCTAATTCATACTAAGCAAAATATACTATGGTAGATATTGAAGTCTGAAGATTGGAATAGTAAATAGATATAACTCAAGCTCAAAAATAGTAAAGAGTGACAAGTCAAAGAATCAAACTAAGGTCATCGATATCCAGAGTCGAGCCTCAAAAGTTAAAAGTGAATTATAAATGGACAGTGAACATTGAAGGAGCATCGCGAGGGAGCAGAGGCAACAATTAACTGGTAATTTAATAGTGTTGTTGGGTAAGTCGATTACAAATAAGTTTGGTAAGTCGAATAAGTTAGGGATTGCAAATTAGTTTTGATAGTTGTTATGTATATTTCTTTTTAGTTTTTAAAATATTATACTTTTTTTAATTTCTTTTAAATTTCAAGGGTTATTAGACAAAATTGAGGGGACGTCCCCCTCAAAAGGGTTGCTTCTAGGCTTGGTGCTCTTGATTAAATGCTAGTTCAAAACCCTCATACATGACAGAATCCAATGGAAACATTGCAATTTCCCCCAATCCTAAAATCCTGAAAATTGTTAAGTCTGACACCTAGCCAATTCTGAGGGAAGACACCCACAAGCACCCCTTTTGTGGAAATGCGTCCACGCACACTAGGGAAACATTTCCCCGGGTCTCCCCAAAAGGGAGGCTTGGGGAACTATTTACACAAGCGTCCCCACATCCCAGTTGCATGGAAAACATGAGGTGTGTGCATCCCACACTGGGTATGCGTCCCCATGGAACACTGATTACCAGTCCAACAGCAGCTGAAATTTCCTCAAGGAGATGCCCAAATCAGCACAAAAACAAACTAGAGAAGCAACTTGCACTTTGCTACAGAAACTATACTTACACCTCAAGAAAAACTCTGCTTTCATGCAGGCCTGGGCTACAATCAGTGGGTATCCAATCGGAATGTCTCGAATGACAATGTATAGAAGGTAATGATCTTCCTTGAGAGGAGTGCCCAAAAAGTCTTCATGAAGGTACTCTTCCCAGAGCAAGTTCAAGCTGCAAAATCTGATTTCAACTTGTGTTCTGTTTGTCTGTGCAGGTATAGGGGTCAAAGCGTTGAGGTCAACATTGGATTGTGCTTGCAAAAAAATATGGTGTTAACAGGCATGCAAACAAAAGTATGTAGTTAAATACTCTTTTTATATGCTACTATCAGAAAAATCAAATTAAAACAAGTATATATAAATAAACCATGTCATTAATAGTCACCAAACATGGCAGTGCAAATAGCAAGCAAAGCCTACAAATTTGACTCATCAAGTATATTGCCTTTAGTAAACAGCTTTGTTAATTTGGACCTTTGATGCATAACAACCCCGTTCCAACAATCCTCCCAATGATGTAAGGGGAACAAACATGTAATAATCCAAATTTCCTCGAATGATTTTATTGTTTGGTTTTGACTTCCACTGTAGGTGGGATATTTTCCAAGGAACACCTAACCCCTAATAGACTTCAAAATCATTGTAGAGCATCATGACACAGAAAAAAATGAGCATCTATTACATAGATCCTTGAGATTAGAATCTACTTTACTTGATAATGATTACAACCCAAATCATCCGGGATCTTGCATAGGATCAGCTACGTGTATGAACCCATTTCACGCTCCTGCGGCAGGACCATTGGCCTGTTTCCTGACTTCCTCATCAGCTCTCCTTAAAAACTCGTCCCAGGCACTTCCAGGGGCTGTGTCAATGTAATCATAAGGAACTCCACTAGAAGCTGTAAGGCTTGGTTGTACTCGTCCCTCGCTGCCCACGATCCTGAAATCCAACACATGGCCCTCTTCTCTTAACTTTAAGTTCAACTGCGTCCAATTCTTCGCCTCCGTATCGAAATCAAAACCCAACTCCAAGTTACCCAAATTCTCTGTCAAGGCGTCACGTAAGCATGCCCCATTACATGGTTTCGATTTCATTTCATTAATCTTTTCAAGAGCCTCGTCATAGTTCTTCTCCAACTCCTCCCAGGAGAAGAGAAGAGGAAGAGTAAATGCCCTCCAAGGACTGAAATCAATCAACTTCACTCTGCCGTCTCTGGTAACATAGCAATCGAATGTATAATCATTTAATTCAAATTCCTCACTTATGTGATCTTTAAAAAACCCAAAAATGGAGGATTCTAACTCCTCCCGCTCCTCTAATAAGCTTGGATAAAACCCGGTAACTTCTCTCTGTGAAACCCCCACCAGCAAACCCCTTCGAACAAACCCGCGAAACTCCATTTCCGGCCTCAAGTCATACCATTTACGCAATGCCAGATAAAATCTAGCAGGCCTATCGGCGGTTTTATCCTCGCACGAATCAAAGGCATGGCAAAGATCGTTAACTAAGCTATCAGATGCCCTCAAAAGAAGAACGATTTCACTAAAAGAAGAGCATTTGAGCGTACCATTGGTGGCAATCCAGGCGGTGTCTTTGGGGGCGCTCCAATTCAGCTTGGGAAACACGAACCCTCCTAGAGTTTTAATGGATTTCTTCACCTCCTTCTCCAATTCTGGAAACGATGGCCGAGCCGAAGCTTCATCGTCTTCGTCCTCTTCCTCCCAGTGATGGTAATCTTCTGCCTGGAGATCCGGGCATGTGATTCGAACTCTGGTTGGCAAGGCATCTTCGCCATCGCTAGAGGAGGTTTTAGGGAGGAATAAGCCACCGTCGTCCAGCAGAAACTCCACGAACGGCTCCGGCAAAGGATGGAGAATGGTTTTGATGGAAACCTTGTGGAAACGCGGGTACCATTCCTGTATCTGGCATCGAATTATGTCTGCCTCCTTCATTGAAATTCCTTCTTAAACCCGACTTCACAGTGGTTACTTCACAATCCTTCACGGCTACCAGTGAGTGTAATTCTATGTCCACATTAGGGCTGATATACCGCGCACACACTGAAAAACCCTTTTAAAGTAGCTCGCACGACTTCCATCACAGGATCCTGTAAGCTAAGCATTATTCATAAGTCAAAATAACAACAAAGTAGTTTTTTTGACCAACAAACAAATGGCACTCATTGTTCAAAAGATTTGACAATAACAACACAAAACCTCGAAGCAAATGACCCATATAAATTTGGCAGTACCAATTTATACAAAATCCATGCTAAGTACTTGACGAATAGAAGTCCCACCCAAAAGCAATGATTCAAACTAGCAAGGTTCCCTAAGAGTACGCACCACATTGCATATAATAATAAATATTAGATTCTAGTAAAAATAGAACAACATCAGCAATAGAAGGCTTAAGTAATCCAAGGCCACTAAATTTATCGAAAATATTTCTCAACAAATTGCTAAAAGGTGATTTGAGGCAATAATAGACTTCCAATTTTTGCACAATAGAAACGGCATAAAAAAATTGTGACAGTGCAAGACATGCATGATACCCTAGAGTGGGCAAGATCACGGAAGCCTCTCCATTGGTATGTTTTATTTTTTTTGCAAATTAATGATGTTAAAATATTTGGTAGAGGTAATTTCTTTAGTAACTTACAAAAATATGCAATCCTAGAAGCTTGGTATAGATGGATATTGTCCAAGTGCACATGGCCTTTCCCAAAGTGAGGAATATGAAATTCTTATTGTTGGCTTAATATTCTAGTCACATGCAATGTTTTAAAGTCCAATAGATAAGTTGTGTAATTGTAAAATTGGGTCAAACTAGCTCAAAACTTTTGAGTAGTTAGGTTGGCACTAGTAATTCTAGCCTTAGCTAGCAAAATTCAAATGTGTAGCAGGTGCAACCAAAGAACATAAATATAACCCCAAAAAAAGAGAATATAATTTAACAAGTTGATAACAAAAAACTGTAACTAACCCTAGAGAGAATGATATTGTTGAAATAGGATTTTTTTTCTTAGTAGACCTTGTCATTTTTCCTATAGATTTCACACTTCCTAAAAATCTCATATGTCAAGAACAATACACATGGATTTTTGAAGTACATTGTTGCTAGGTAACATACCATATTGTAGTGCATGACTTCCAATAAGAAGATTTAATCTTGAATTTGGAATTCTTAAGTTCAAAAACATGAGATTGAATTTTTATGTACTATTTTTCGTAACTAAAACCCCCACTTCATTGTTAAGTAAGGATTTTTTTATTACCTTTCTTTCCCTCGCATTTACATCATTATTTATGGACAAGAACTACACTAGCCTTAAATTTTGCTATCGCATATCAATAATATCTCTACCTAGACAAGGTTTCCTTGTAAACCCATTCTATTATTTCCCCCAAGTCAATGGGATACACGGCATGTTAAGACACATTATCCTATAAATTTTAGTCATGTCTATTATAACTTACCACCATTGTTCTTACATATAACACATAATGCAACAAATAATATGCAAGATTGTGCAATTAAACTTCGGATGACAAATTGATTAAACATTATTAATGCTTACATGTGTATGCGTCCAAAATATCGATTTTCTAATTGTAGCGTGCTAAATTAAAAGGTATAAGCAAAAGAAATTGAGGTGACTACAATTGAGTTCCACATGCAAACAAGGAGTCTACAACGTAACCATTCAATCTATGCATGCAATATAGTCTACAATGTAACCATTTGAGTTATGCATGCAATATAGTCAACAATATAGTCAAATGAGTTCATTCTAAAAGACTTGCCATCATGAGCCAATCAATAAATTGAATTTGTAAATCTTATAACCAATATATTTAAATTCCTCATCTATTCAAAGGAATTACATTTTTCTCAAGAATTCTATCATTTGTTGATCTTGATAATCGGCATTTTCCCTTGCATATTTAACTATCACAGAGAAGGCCTTTCTACACTAAATTATCCAACTATAAATGTCCTAAATAACACACACGAAACAATTTGTGCCAACCAATAGGTTTGGAATACGATCTTCAATTAAAATACTTAATAGCTTTCATGAGAAAATAATGCAACAAATAACAAAATTGATTCACCTATTCACAGTTGTTCAACACCAAAAGAAAACATAAAAACCTCAATCTCATCACGAAAGAAAATGAATACATATAAGTTATTAAACAAGACAAAATCATTAGACTTAACATATAAAAGACATTTGTGCAATTCATCTTAGTCACTAAAAGGTGGCAAAGGAAACCAACTAATAAAGTGGGACCTTTATCATACATACCATCAAAAACATCACAAAAAGCAATCATCCAATCAATTTTCAACTTGTAATCATACCTGTCCATCTTTGGCATCAAGTTTGGAAGAGGACCTTGAGCCCGATACAGACCCTATGTTTTTCGAAGTCATTTTAACTTGCAAACCAATCCTAGTAAGATAAGTCCCAAACAACTTCTTAGCAGCAAAATAACAAGGTGGAACATAATGAGACAACATCTAAAGAAAAATTGGAAATACTTCCTCATAAGTTACACTTTTATATGCCAAAAAATAATTACAATTGTGGTTCTCATATATTTAATCTTCATTGTTCAACACTCAAAAGCTATTGTATTGTGCACTTTGTGCACCTCGACTATGCTAATAAAAAAATCTATCTTAATTGGCCTTGAATAGAATAAAAAAAATTCATACTAACAACCCAACGGAATGTGAAACAAATATAAACTACATCTTTAGAAAAATTAATCTACCTTCTAGAAATTTCACTTAAACTTTTCCCTTCCTTTGAAGTAGGCAAAAAAAATGTTAGTAGAGATATAATGGCAAAGATATAAGAATTTATCTCAATTGGAAAAAATATAATAAAGAAATTCCATTCTAGCAACTCAATGCAATGTGAAATATCAAATATGAAGTATATCTCATTCACAAAATTTAATGATAATCTACCTTCTAGAAATTCCACTTAAACTTTTCACTCTAGAGTCTATATAAAGTAACCAATATAATATTGGCAAAGATGGCAATATCAACCCTTTTCACAAGTTCACTCAAAGATTTTCCTCAAAAATTAACTTAATTGAATGAACCCTTTGCATTAGACATGTTACCAACAAGAAAGCCATAGGTCACAAGTTCAAATGCAATTGAGGCCCTCAAGGTTACCAACAACTATTGTGGTTAGCAATTGAGCCACCCTCCATTCAAATACTTCATGGAAGAGAGGCAGCCCCACAAGATTTTCTTTGGGAAACAAAAGTTCTTGCAAAGACAAGACCCACTCCATAACTTTTTTTTTCTAAAATCTATATATTTCATATATTGGCATGTCACCCTATAAGTAAATAAGATTGCATATATTCTTGGTGCTAGGTTCAACAAAGATCACCTTTCATCTCGAAGGAAATAATTAAATAAAATTTGCATGGGCTTGAGGAGAAGTTTCCAATAACCAAGCAAAAGCATTAGCACTTTATCCAAGATTAAAGATACTTAGTTTAAGAGCTTTGAATCAATAGAATTTTATCAAATTCTAACGACTTTTAATAAACACACAAATCACATGGCGAATGAAGTTGTTTTATTCAAAGTTGGATCCATATGGATAAATGGGGGTTACTTGTCTTATCACATCTCCCACGAATGATAGTAGCATAGGTTATAATTTAAAAATGGTGGAAGCATGCCTAGACAAGCAACAAGAATGCTTCAATGTGAAGGGGAAAGCATTTAAACTCCCCGCACCTTCCATACAACCACCTAATATGGAAGTGGGATCATTTGAGACTTTTGTATTCTTTGAGAAGTGTTGCATGAGTAGCATTGAATGTCATTACAAGATTATGCTTTTATCCTTAGGCATTGTTGGGTCAAGGTAGATTCCTTTGAGTTGGAGAAACAAGAAAATTGGCTTAAGTTTGCACTCAAAGTTGTGGTCTAGCTTTCTTTGGGCTTTCTGGCTTGCTCCATATATGGGTACGTTAAGTATTGCCCCCATGAATTCTACAAATAGGACAATTGCAAGCTCAATTAAATTTAAACTTTGACATGCTAGTATTTCTTAAGGGTGGCTAATCACATCCATATCAATTATTGCTTTATGTATGAGGCATCAAACATGCATCACACTCATATGAGAGCTAAATGCCACCTTGTGAATATTTAACTGGCCCTCATTCATTTCAACAATACAATGGTAATAAAATTGATAATCAAAGTTCCAGTGAAGCAAAAAAATTCAAGATAGTTATTTGTTAGAGTAAGAAAAAGAGAAACCAGAAGCTAAGTGTAGCACATTGTGCAAATTGGTCTTGGGTCTCGCGAGGAGTTCGGATTACTCCTAAGCCACTAAAAGTCCAACAAATATGATAATATCCTAAGTAAATTTGAAGGTTATCAATGTTATTTTCTTTGTATAAATGGGAGTGTATGCCCACATGGTTAAGAAGACTTTTTGTGGCTACATATCAAGGGATAGATGCCTTTAAATAGGCCAATTTTGTGTGTTACAAGCATTTTTTCTTGAAATAGGAAAAAAAATGTCACAAACATAAATTTTCCATTAAAAAATGGGGAATGGAAAGGTAAACTTGCATCATGACTTTGAATCCACATACTAAGGAATCGATTAAATTCAGTTTTGAGGGTGCATCCAAGGGCAAACCAAGTCTAAAAAATGTTGGAGTGTTCAAATACAAGCATGGTTGTGTCGTGTGAGTCTTAGCTATGCCTTTGGAAATCAAAATTACCAATCAAACAAAGATTGAAGAGGTGGTCCTAGATATTACAAAAGCAATAAAAAGAGGACATAAAAAAGTATCCTTGGAAAGGGACTCTAAAATTATAATAATGTACATTGTCACAAAGGACATACAACATGCAAAGAACTTGTCAAATAAAGCTTTCTAGATTCATCAAGCAAAGATGTATTTTGACAATTGGGAAATCTTAACTCTTATAATATTTGTGAATAAGATCGCAAACTAGCTCATCAACAATGTTTTTTTCCCAAGGAAAAAAAAAAAAACCATATTTTTGTTAACATAACAAATATATTGTCAGATGCCCATTGCAATCATAAGTTCTTTTAAGTTTTAACCCCTTTATATGGCATTCGTACGCCCAATCTATGGAGAAATATACCTTGAACAAGAACTTCTTTAAAAGTTCAATATGAACATGCTAGAAGTTGTTCTCACTTCAAGAAAAAGTGAAAAGCTTTGTATTGGGTCGTTGAGTCTAATAAAGTGTATCTAATGCATTAATGACTTACACTAGAATTAATCTCAACTGTAGATATCACTGAGAGATTAAGGTTTTGGGAGATTAGGGTTTCAACAATGACCATAACACACATCAACATAAAGGGTTTAGATACAATTGAAAATTTGAGTAGGTTGCACGACCAAGAGAGAGAGAGGCAAACCCATACAACAAGCAAAGGCCATATAGGGCAGATCTATCCAAATCCATATGGTCATACAAATCTATACAATCCATAAAGTTGTAAAAAACAAGCCATACAACAAGCAAGTTTTTGTTGTTCTTTGTTATCCAACCTACTATTCTTTCTCGACAAATAAAACTTAGTTCAAGTTGATTTGTTGACCATGTGATTGTTGGTCTTCAGCAAACTATGGAGGTTTTCTTACAAGTTTTTTTAGGTGAATGAAAAGTTGACTTGAAGGAGAAATCCTTGTGTATGTATTTTATGCTTCCACTATTAATTTTTTACTTAGTGTGATTAAGGTTGTGGACTGAAATTAATTTTTACATTAATTATATTCAACATTTTATTTGTTTAAATTGAGATCATAAGGGCAACAATCGTAGAGCACTGGAAAATTTTACATGGTATCAAAACTAATTTCGCTAATTGAGACTCTCAAGGATTTTGCAAAAATAAATCAACAACAACAAAAAGGACCAACAATTATATGGTTTCAAAATTAATTTTCAGATTTGGAAGTTTCTATGGTAGATCCCAGAGTTGGCATCAACTAGACACATTTGAGGATAGATCGGATGGTACCTTAAATTTCTTATCATTGAAGGTGAGGACTACACTCCTAATAGAAGAGAATGATCTCTAGGATATTGTCAAGGATGTTAAGCAAATGATCATGGATGTCATAGTAGCTAATATTCGCCTACAAATCCATACTAATTGGCAACTCACGAGAAGAGGGAAGCAAAGGTTAAGAAAATGATCACGGATGTCATAAAGGATTATCTAATCCACCATATATCCAAGAAGAAATAACAAAGGATATGTTGATGCCCTGGCCAACCTCTACCAGAGTTAGAACATAAACAAGAAGATTATATTACAAAACAAACACAAATCCATAACGATGACCATTCAAACTCAATCACCTATTACATTATGAAGGTCACACACATGTTTTGATATACTTGCACTAGTTGGGGAGTAGGTTGTAGATGCAAAGCTAGTGAACATGGCACTAAATGTACTCTTGACTTCATGGAAACCATTTGTCAAAGGTAATTGTGCTCATGAGAACCTTCCTAACTTTGGAAGGTTGTGGGATGATTGTATCCAAGAAGCAAGTCAAATGCAGCGAAGACTAGCAAAAAGGGTGTTGATGAGAACCTAACCCCTAGTGGCCAATCAAATAAGGGCAATGATAAAGGACCTATCAAGAGTAAGGGAAGAAGTGAGCAATCAACCTCACAACCAAGAAAAGACTTGAGTAAAATCAAAACCATGGGTCATTATGCATCACATTATTCAAACAAGAAGGGTAATGGGGAAAAAGTGGCAATGTTTGCAAAACTTAGATGAACAAATTGTTTGCCAAGTTCAAGAAGGATTTCTTGATGTGCCTTGCCTTTCTACCAACATTGTTCTAGGGAATGCATGGTATGTGGACAATGGGGCATTCCATCATATGACATGAACTCAATAAAAACGAATCTAAATGAGAAGTATAAATAAATAGATTGTAGTTTTATATAAATTCTATTAAACTTCCTTTATTTAAATTAATTTGGTTTGTCAAAATATGGATCAATTTTCTCTGTCTACAGAGAGAGATTAAAAATACCAAACTAATATTTTAAAAATAATAATAAATTTTTAAATTAATAAATAGTTATTTTTATATTAAAATAATATCTAAATAATTAAATAAATAAA
>APFE031162302.1:31643-41873 GCA_000404065.3 Pinus taeda | reverse complement strand
ATTCTATTAGGCCCATTTAAGTTGTATCTTATTATTTAAACCATCTAAATTATATTACTAATAATATAATTTTAAGATAACAACACATTCAAACACTAAATTGATATATAAAAGGAGATATATAGACTTTATTCTATTATTCTATTAGGTACATTTAAGTTGTCATTGTTATTTAAATAATTTAAAAAATACTTCTTCTTTTTTAACAAGAATTAGGAAATATATACATTACAAAAGACTATGACAAATGCACGCAAGAGAGTTACAAAGGAAATTTGCTTTAGAAATTTAGAGCAAAGATGGTTGACAAAACAAAAAACAATCCTTCCCCATCAAAAGGAAAAAAGGGAGGGATCCAACTCTAGACCTTCCAAAACATAAAATTATTATTTCATGCTTATGAGAGTAGTTTCTTACAAAATGCTTACACACACTAATACCCAAACATAATATAATCAAGAATTGGTGAAAATGTACCCCCCAAAAAATCAAAGTAGTTGGATTTCTTTCTTGACAGACTTTCCTGCCTCTGGTTAAAGGAGGGATGGAAATGAGTTTTTCTTTAGAATTCCTGAAAAGGATGAAGAGAAGGGGGGCTTTATCACCTTAATTTTAGATGCATTATCACCAACCTTCTCTTTCTTCTTTTTTGCAAGTGGAACTTCTTTTCTTTGAACCAGACCTTGCTTTGAGAAGTTTTTAGAGGACCTTGAATGGGAATTACATTCACTTTTGGAGAATCTAGATTCTTTTATTAGAAAGGAACTAAAGATGATTTGGGATCATGAACATCTTCAACTTCATCCTGAGATTGTAGAGCTCCAAATCTATTACTAGAGAGAAAATCTAGCTTGGAGGGAGTTTGAAGCTAGAAGGCAAATTAAGACTACTTTGACACTTGGTTTTTTCTCTTTCTTGAAACTTTATTAAAGCCTTGTTCATCATCATTCTAAGGGGTTGGATTCAAGTTTGAAAGAGACGAGGAACCTTTGGATTGGATAACTTTTTTGCAAAGTGCCCATACACATGGAAAGAGTTACATTTAAAAGGGACCTACTCATAATCAAGATATTGAACATTGTTTTATCCTTCTAGATCAAACTAGGTTGCCTTAGTCAATCCCTTATCAAAATCTATTTCCACACATACTATAGCACAGGTGAGAATGTTGTCTTTAGGTTCTACATGGGTTATGTAATGACTCAGCTTGTTTCTTATTGTTGTGAAGGGATAATTACCCCAAAAAAATGGGGAGAAATAGAAGTCTAACCCAAACAGGGAGTGAAGATATTTCCACGTGTAGATTGAAATCAAAAGACCAAAATGATAGGGACAAACCCTTGAGGCCCATGAATAAGGCCCATGATCTAATCCCTATCTTTTGTATTTTCAAAAATAAAAGTAAAAAAACCTTTACCACAATAAAACATTCTAGCCAGTTGATGATCACTCCAAATCTCGACAGACCATTCAAAAACAATGTTAGGACTGGACTAAAGCCCTATAAATTTACCTGTTAATCCTATCTCCTTCAATATATCGATATTTTGATGTGCCACAAAGGGTCATAAGTCCAACTTGGTGATTGTATTCGACCTTTTGGCACATATGTTATTTTCAAAGGTGGGATTATGCCCCAAAAGAATGGATGCCCATTGAGAATTAACAACAACATTGGAGTAAACCTTTGAATCTATATTGAAGGATCGATGAAGAAAGGCCGCAAACAACGCCTACAATATTGTCTGAGGCAAATCCTCATATCTAATCGAGCAAGGTAATGGCAGACTAATTTGTGGCTTCTAAGAACAAGTTGACAACATAAATATCCCCATGCATATTCTAATGGGAGGAGACATGGGTGTCAACATGCATCGAAGCAATAGTGACTAGAATTAGGCATAGAGGGAGAGGGTTAGAGAAACCCTAACCACTATGGGAACTCGATTAGGGCCATCTTCCCAATCCAATAGCCTTGAAATTCGAAAAATACTTTATTATTTATATATATTAAATAATTAATTAAAAGATTTTATTGTTTAAAATTCCTTCAAATAAATAAATGAAAGTGGTTAATTATTTAATCTTAAAAATTTAAGGTGTAATTTACAACTCACTGACAATAGATGTTTAACTTAAATATAGTGTTATTAATTGATTTGAAATTTGAAATTTTTTAGAAAAAAAAAAAATAAATATTAAGAAAAATAATATAATAATAATAATTTAGCTAAGATAAGATAGGACAAATGTATTAATGTTTGAGAAATGGCCATGGAATTAGGTCAATGAGAGTTTTAGGTATAATGATGTCTAAAGAAGACAAGGGACAAAAAGTAAAACATAATAGAGGTATGATTTAAAGCCTAGATCATTGACTTAAAAAACGAAGAGGTGGTCCAAGAGAAAGATGTATAAGATGAGTGTGTCACAAATATATTGCATGAGTGAGAGGAGCCTATTTTGCTCCACCAAAACCATCTCTCCTGACATCTAAGGTTGAATGAAGAAACATCAAAATAGATGTACATCTAGGAAAAGAATCAAAAGAGAAGGTGGAATAAGTGTAGTCGTGTCTAGAGTAAACCTATCTTTATCTCTTTTATATAAATTTTAATGTGGTAAGTATCCTAGATATAATGTAAAACTACAAGTAGGTTTAGTATCTTAGTTTTATATATGGATCTAAGTTGAGTTGGATACTTGATATCATATGAGCTCTGCCTAGCCTTAGTGATGATGGAGCACACAGCATATTGAGTATCTTGGGATACTATCAAGGGTTGAAACAACCTTTTTGGTCCTAAAGAAAGGCCTAAAATAATGCTTGATTGGGTAAGAGTTTCTCTTCCTCGAATGTAAAGAAATATGTTAATGGCCCAAGAGTAGAGGCATCTGACAAGGATGAATGTATGCCCTCTTACGAACTACTAGCAAGTTATTTTAGATGGTGTGGTTTTTCTTGAATAACGACAATGTGTTAACTCACAGTCCTAAATAGTAGCCAAGGATGGTCGTCCTCACTAGTGTTGGCAATTGAGCTATGATAGGTTTTGCCACCTTTGGAAAAAATACAAATCTAAGAAAATAGAATTTTTAAGTAGTAAGAAGTTTGGGCTTGGACTTGGACTTGAGAAATCATGAGTTATGAACTTTCTAGTATATTAATGCATATAAAGGGCTTTGAACCTTTGATCTCTATTTCAGTCATATTTTTACCCAATTGTTTCATTTCCAACACACTAATTTGTAAGATGGTTTGAAGTATTAGGTTTTTTTAAATCAAATGCTTATGAGTAAAATATTAACATTGGCTAATAGCCAAAATAAAGAGTACATTGTTAGAATGAAGTAATAGATCGTTGTCCACAACAAGTAGGTTGGTCTCAATCAACTTTATTTTAGAATTTATCCCTATTTATTGGATGTCCTTGATGTTGCTAAACTATTAGGTGGATGGCATCTTAAAAACATCCATTCATTTGTAAAATATGTCATCACAAAGAAAGTTTGGAGTCTAAATACTAGTAAGGGTTTTTGGTGTTTGAGAATTGTGCAAAAAATAATTTCTAGTTTTGTTAAGAAATTGATCAAGAATCCATCAAAGAATTGTCATAATTACTTAAAATTTGGAAGGCGGCTATGCTTACTTTTCTTTTAATTGATACATGGTTTGTTTAAAAGGTAGGAAATGGGATTAGAGTTAGGTTAGGTGAAGATCGTTAGGTGGATTGTGGAAACCTATACAAGTTATCTCATAATCTTATCGATAGATCAAAATGATAGGGACAAACCCTTGGGGCTCATGAATAAGGCCCATGATCTGATCCCTATCTTTGTGTCAGTTTATTAAATAAATTTTTAACATATATTTGTTAAAAGATGCTATTGTTTAAATTTTTCAAAATAAATAAATTAAAAGTGGTTTATTATTTATTTTAAAAATTAAGGTGTAATTTACAACTCACCCAAATATGGCATGTTTAACTTAATATGATGTTATTAAATTAAAAATTTGAAAATTGAAACTTTTATGAAAAAAATATATTAGACATAATAATAATAATAATAAATAATTTAGATAAGATAAGATAGGATAAATGTATTAATGTTTGAAAAATGGCCATAGAATTAGGTCAATGGGAGTTTTAGGTATAAAGAAAACAAGGGACAAAATGTAAAAACATAATAGAGGTATGACCTAAAGCCTAGATCGTTGACATAAAAAATGAAGAGGTGGTCCAAGAGAAAGACGTATAAGATGAGTGTGTCAAAAATATATTGCATGAGTAAGAGGAGCCTATTTTGCTCCACGAAAACCATCTCTCCTAGTATCTAAGATTGAATGAAGAAACATTGAAATAGATGTATGTCTGGGAAAAGAATCAAAAGAGAAGTTGGAATAAGTGTTGTCATGTCTAGAGTAAAACTATTTTTATCTCTTTTATATGAATTTTAATGTAGTAATTATCTTGGATATAATGTGAAACTACAAGTGGGTTTAGTATCTTAGTTTTGTATTTGGAGCCAAGTTGAGTTGGATACTTGATATCATACGAGCTTTGCCTAGCCTTAGCAATGATGGAGTACATGGCATACTTGGTACCTTGGGATACTATCAAGGGTTGAAACAACCTTTTTGGTCCTAGAGAAAGGCCTAAAATAATGTTTGATTGGCTAAGAGATCGTCTTCCTCAAATGTAAGGAAATAGGTTAATGGCCCAAGACTAGAGGCATTTGACAAGGGTGAAAGTATGCCTCTTACAAACAACTAACAAGTTATTTTAGATGGTGTGGTTTTTCTTAAATAATGACAATGTGTTAAATCGTAGTCCTAACTAGTAGTCAAGGATGGCCTCACTAGTGTTGAAAATTGAGTTATGATAGGTTTTTCCACCTTTAGAATAATAATAATAATAATAATAATAATAATAATAATATAATAAATAAATAATAATAAATAAAGTTTTTTAGTAGTAAGAAGTTTGGGCTTGGACTTGAGAAATCATGAGTTATGAACTTTCTATTATAGTAATGCATACAGAGGGTTTTGAACCTTGCATCTCTATTTGAGTTATTTTTTACCTAATTTTCCAACACACTAATCTGTTGGTTTGAAGTATTTGGCTTTTTTTTAAACCAAAGCAACTTGTGAATAAAAGTTTGAGATTGGCTAATAGCCAAAATAGAGAGTACATTGTTAGTTTGAAGTAATATATCATTTTCCAGAACAAGTAGGTTGGTCTTTGTCAATTTTTTTTAGATTTTATTCCTATTTATTGGATGTCCTTGATGTTGATAAAGTTGTAGAAATTCTCACTGTAGATCACCTGATAATGCAATATACTAAAGCAAAAAACTTGATCTACTTTTACAAACAAACTTGCGAAAGCTTAATCGATTTTGAGCAAGATCAAATAGAACACATATAATAGATGAAGAAGAAATCAATCACACATGAAACATAGAAGAATACTCTAGGGAAAGCCTCAACTAAAAAACCCCACTATCTGTATTATCATAAAAGTGGAAATATCTCAGGATTACACAAAGATTTATCTCTCAAGCTATCCAGCTCTTAGTACAATCCCTCATTGTTGCTCATAAACAGAATAGACAACACATATGCCTTCCTTCAGTCCTCCAAGCCTCCTATTTCCTTGTGCAGTTTCTCCTCGGTCCTCAAGTTGCCACTTGTGTGTAATTACCTCACACACTGCTCACCAACCTCAAAAATAGTTGTGCAATCCTCAAGGAAAGATTTCCTTCTGCATGCAAGAGATATCCTCATGGAAATATTCCTGCAACTGATAGTACATTGTCCCATCCTTTGATCTCAACTAGGTCTCTGTTTGAACTGACATGCATGAGCTATTTATGAGAGAATATTCAATTATCCGAAGTACACTAGTTGCATGCATGCATGCATTGACTAACAGAACTCACAATCAGTTCCACAAACTGTTAGAACTAATCTGACTAGACTTAACTCAGTTAACTAAGCTAACTAATTACAACTCAAAGTACAACTCATCCTGATCTCCTTAATTAAGGGATAACTTCCTCAATCAAAGGGATAATTGTTGCATGTCTTCACATAGACTTCATGTTTGATTTTTTCTAACTAATTAACTCAAGATGAATTAATTAATTATTTTACAAATAGTTGCTAAGCTCAAATTTGAATTTTAAGTCACAATTTTAATTTAGGGACTAATTAAAATTGGAATGTATCCCGAAATGCTATCTATAGGAATGTTATTTTTAGAATTTATTGTTGTTATTTTCAACATTCCCTCTCAACATGAAAGGGATTATCTGTCACCCCAATCCTGTCTCTGTGGAACTTGAATTTGCATTATGAAAATGCCTTAGTCAAAATATCTACATCCTGCTCCTCGGTCGAAACATACTGCAACAACATGATCCTCTTCACCACACAGTTTCGAAGATGATGACAGCGGATATTGATGTGCTTGGACCTGTCATGAAATATTGGATTCTCAGAGAGTTTGATACAACTCTGATTACTGCAATAGATCACAGTTGGATCATCCTCTGATCAAACAACCCAGCTAGAATTTTTCGCATCCAAATGGCCTCACATGTTGCCTGGCTTGTAGCCATGTATTCAGCGTCTGTTGAGCTAAGTGCAACTGACCTCTATTTCTTGCTGTACCAAAAAACAATAGTTGAACTAAGGTTGAAGATTCCTCCGGAAGTGCTCCCCCGATCTGATGGACTCCCTACCCAATCTACATCTGTGAAGCCTTGAAGATTCACTCCCTCTGTCCGTCTGTACCATAATCCATACTAAGATGTGCCTCTGAGGCATCTCAGCACATGCTTAGCTGCCTTCCAAAACAACTTGGTAGGTTGAACCATAGCTTGACTCAGTTGGTTCACCGCAAAGCACAAATATGGTCATGTGTTCACTAAATACATCAATGAACCCACAAGTTGCCGATACACAGTAGCAGCTACTACCTCGCCTGAAGTAGCATCCTTCTTCCTCCAATTACCTGCTAGAGGAGTCTGCATGGGCTTGCACTTCTCCATGTGGAATCTCCTGAGTATCTCATTGGCATACTTTCCTTGAGACACAAACACTTCCCCATTCTTCTGCCACACTTCCATGCCTAGAAAGTAGTGCATGAGACCCATGTCTTTCATCTCGAACTCTCTTGCAAGGTCCTCCTTGCAAGACTTGATCAACTGATCACCACCTGTTAATATTAGATCAACAACATAAAGAACAATGATCAATGGCTTACCTTCTACCATGATGTGGTATAGGTTCGCATCTGCTTCACTCTTTATGAAGCCCAACCTAGTGAAGTAGTTGTCAATCCTGGGGTACTAAGCACGAGGTGCTTGCTTCAGCCCATACAAAGCTCTCTTGAGTTGGCACACATGCAACTCATGATTGAAGGTCTCAAATCCTTCCGGCTGCTCTATGTACACCTCTTCCTCAATCTTGCCATTGAGGCATGCAGTCTTCACATCCATTTGATGGATCTTCCAACCCATATGTGCTAATGGTGCCAACCTCAATCTGATAGATGAGTACCTTGCTACAAGAGCAAAAGTCTCATCATAGTCAATCCCCTTGACCTGTGAGAAACCACGGGCAACAAACCTGGCCTTATGTTTCTCCGCACTACCACCAGCTGCTTGCTTTACCTTGTAAAGCCAACAGGAACTCACCACTAACTTGTTATCCGATCTTGGAACAATATCCCAAACATTGTTCCAAACTATGGAGTCATACTCCTATGCCATAGCATCAACCCAAATTGGTTGTTGCACTACTTCCTCGAAGGAAGATGGTTTGGTCTCTATACATTCCCCAACAAGGCCCATGTAACCAGTGTACCGCTTAGGTGATCTCCTTTGTCTACGCTGAGAAGATGGCTCTCCCACATTCTCTCTTGCATCCATCAACAATCTGTCAGCTTCGATTGAGTGTTTCCGCCCATCTCTTGAAGACTCTACATGAGTGGATGTCTCCACTTCTGGATCCTTCGGATGTAGCTGCTCCGCATCAGTTTGAGGCTCCTCCTCATTAGGAACCAAAAGTTCCTCCTCTGCATGTAACTTGAGCTCCCTTTCAAGGGATACTTGCATGGCCTTCTGCTCGTCAAAATTTAGATCTTTGCGTACCACTGTCCTCTGACTGGTAGGCAAGAACACCCGATAGTTGTGGGGTGTATCAGTGTACCCCACAAGTATCCCCAACTCAACTAGTGGCTCAAGTTTCTTCTGGGCATCTTTGGTCACATGGCAAAATATCGATGAGCCAAAATTCCTGAAGTGACTCACATCTGGTCTCTTCCCGGAGAAAGCCTCCTCTGGTGTCTTCATCCCCAATATGCGATGCAGGCTTCTATTTTACAAGTATACCACTGTATTGCATGCCTCAGCCACAAATGAAGAGGTAGGCCTTGGTCATGCAACATCACCCAAGTTGCTCCCACAATCATTCTGTTCTTCCTTTTGGCCACACCATTCTGTTGTGGGTTATGGGGTGCCGTCAACTCCCGTTTAATTCCTTCTGCTGCATAGAAGTCCTTAAACTGTTGAGAGACATGCTCTCCACCATTGTCGCTTCACAAGGCCCTGATATTCTTTCCTGATTCTTTCTCAACCAAGGCTTTGAACTCACAAAACCTTGAGAAGGTTTGATCCTTCTTCTGCATGAAATAGATCCAGCATCTACAAGAAAAATCATCAATGAAAATAACATAGTACCTTTGTTTAGCGGTGGAGGCTGTCGAGAATGGTCCACACACATCTATATGAACTCTCTCCAAGATTGCTTTAGCTCAACTGTCTTGATCCTGAAAGGAATATTTTGCATACTTATCCAAGGTACAACCTTTGCATGCATCCACTTGCTCAAGTTTACCCTTGGGAAGTTCGGTAGAAATCTGCTGCATGATCTTCAAGGCCCCATGGTGCAAGTGGCCCAATCTTTTATGCCATAGCTCACCAATATCTTGGCTTTGCACAAACTCTGCTTTGGAACTCAATGCAACACAATCATCTACCTCCAGCCTGTAGAGATTCTTCACTCGAATCCCAATCCCCTTGGTCTATCCCATGGCGATGTGTCTTAGGAATGCCTTTCCTTTACTAAAGACTACATCACAGCCTTTGTCTTCCAACATTGTGACGGATACTAGGTTCTTCTTCAGTCCAGGCACATACTTTACATCAGTCAGGGTGAGAGGAGCTCCATGCTCCCTCTGAAACACAATTGTGCCTTCACCTGAAACACGGTACTTTCCATCATCACCCATCTCTATGCACATCTGGAGGTCCTTCTCCTCCAAGGTACTAAATAAACTCTTGTCGTCGGTCATGTGGAATAAGGCTCCACTGTCCAGGTACCAAACACAACCCACCATCGATGAAACCATGCATGCTATGAGGGTAAAATCTGTTAAAATTGGCAACTAGGGCCAAACTCCATGTGGGTCAGTGTATTTATGGCAGCTAATATTTTTATCGAATCCCTATGGTCAAGAGGTGTAGGATTGATCTAAAGATCATCCGATTCCGATAAGTATTTATGGAGATATGATTTTTTTTTATTTATTATGGAATTATTATCAAGCCGACCAACAACTTATGTAGGCTCAAGAAGCCCAAACGCCATGTCCATTCAATCTATACGTGATCCAGGTGGATGTTGGTGGCCACCCACCTATCCCATTTGGACCCCCACAACTATCTCTTTCAGTCTTTTCAGTTTCCTAAATTGTAGCACAATTTACTATTTTTAGCAGTTTTTTCGGGTCCTAAACTTTCGGAGCCGTTTTGAGGCCCTAAACGATGTTTTTTGGGAAATCTGGGGACAACATGGGTCCATGGACCGATGTTGCCCTTCCCTAAGGGGTAGTTCTCGGATATATCTTTCTAACGAGCTATCATACGCGTCAAACGGAGATCGTATGCCAAAGTTACGATCCCAGGAAATTGATGTACCAATTTACCCAAAACGGGGCCCACATTTGGCGTTTCATCTTCTAGGGTTAGGTTTTGGAATGTGAAGGGTTTTCCATTGTTTCTCAACAATAAATAGGCTTTCAAGCCTCATTGTAACACATTTCGGAACAGTTCAGAGGCATGTAGCCGCCACATCTCTTCTCAAAGATAAGCTACCATCGCCTTAGCTGGTTTATTTCCATTTCTGGTTGTAAGCATATTTCGGTATTTTCCATTAAT
>APFE031162302.1:1695-20158 GCA_000404065.3 Pinus taeda | reverse complement strand
ACTCATAGATAGAATAGACAACACATATGCCTTCCTTCAGTCCTCCAAGCCTCCTATTTCCTTGCTCAGTTTCTCCTAGGTCCTCCGGTTGCCACCTGTGTGAATGCTCCTCTCACACACAACACTGTCCTTAGACTAAACTACGCAATCCTCAAGGAATGAATTCCTTCTGCATGCAAGAGATATCCTCATGGGAATATTCCTGCAACTGATAGTACACTGTCCCTTCCTCTGATCTCAACTGGGTCTCTGACTGAACTGACATGAATGAGTTATTTATGAGAGAATATTCAGTTATCTGAAGTACACTAGTTACATGCATGCATGCATTAACTAACTGAACTCACAATCAGTTCCAAAAACTATTGGAACTAATCTAAATGGACTTAACTCAGTTAACTGAGCTAACTAATTACAACTCAAAGTACAACTCATCCCGATCTCCTTAATTAAGGGATAACTTCCTCAATCAAAGGGATAACTGTTGCATGTCTTCACATAGACTTCATGTTTGATTTTGTCTAACTAATTAACTCAAGATGAATTAATTAATTATTTTACAAACAACTGCTGAGCTCAAATTTGAATTTTAATTCACAGCTTTAATTTAGGGACTAATTAAAATTGGAATGTATCCCGAAATGCTATCTATAGGAATGTTATTTTTAGCATTTCTTGTTGCTATTTTCAACAAAAGTATTAGGTGGATGGCATCTTAAAAACATCCATTCATTTGTAAAATCTTTCATCACAAAGAAAGTTTGGAGGATAAATACTAGTAAGGGTTCTTCGTGTTTGGGAATTGTGCAAACAATAACTCCTGGTTTTGTTAAGAAATGGATCAAGAATCCATCAAATAATTGCCATAATGATTCAAAATTTGGAAGACGATTATGCTTACTTTTCTTTTGATTGTACATGGTTTGTTTAAAAGGTAGGAAATGTGATTAGAGTTAGGTTAGTTGAAGACCATTAGGTGGATTGTGGAAACCTATACAAGTTATCTTATAATCTTATCAAAAGACCAAAATGATAGGGACAAACCCTTGGGGCCCATGATCCAATCCTTATCTTTTGCGTTGGTTTATTAAATAATTTTCTTAGATAAATTACTTAAAAGGTTTTATTGTTTGAATTTTTCAATAAAATAACTTGAAAGTGGTTTATTATTTAATTTTAAAAAATTAAGGTGTAATTTACAACTCATCCACGATATGGCATGTTTAACTTAATATGATGCTTAATATGATCAGTTAGTTAAATTTAAAATTTGAAATTTGAAATTTTCTAATGAAAAATATATTAGAAAATTATAATAATACCATAAAATAATAAAATAATTTAGATAAGAGAAGATAAGATAAATGTATTAATGTTTGAAAAATGTCCATGGAATTAGGTCAATGGGAGTTTTAGGTATAATGATGTCTAAAGAAAACAAGGGACAAAAATTAAAAACATAATAGAGGTATGATCTAAAGCCTAGATCGTTGACTTAAAAAATGATGAGGTGGTCCAAGAGAAAGATGTATAATATGAGTATGTCACAAATCTATGGCATGAGTGAGAGGAGCCTATCATGCTCCACTAAAACCATCTCTCCTAGCATCTAAGGTTGAACGAAGAAACGTCAAAATAGATGTACGTCTGGGTTATGAACTTTCTAGTATAGTAATGCATACAAATGGTTTTGAACCTTACATATCTATTTGTGTCATATTTTTTACCCAACTGTTTCATTACCAACACACTAATTTGTAATATGGTTTGAAGTATTTGGGGTTTTTTAACCAAATGCTTATGAGTAAAAGATTGAGATTGGCTAATAGCCAACATAGAGAGTTGTTAGTATGAAGTAATAGATCACTGTCCACAACAAGTAGGTTGGTTTTAATCAACTTCATTTTAGAATTTTTCCCTATTTTTTGAATGTCTTTGATGTTGCTAAAGTATTAGGTGGATGTCATCTTAAAAACATCCATTCATTTGTAAAATCTTTCATCACAAAGAAAGTTTGGAGGCTAAATACTAGTAAGCATTTTTTGTGTTTGGGAGTTGTGCAAAAAATAACTCCTGATTTTGTTAAGAAATGGATCAAGAATCCATCAAAGAATTGTCATAATGATTTAAAGTTTGGAAGGCGACTATGCTTACTTTCCTTTTGATTCATACATAGTTTGTTTAAAAGGTCTAAAATTGGATTAGAGTTAGGTTAAGTGAAGACCATTAGGTGGATTGTGGAAACCTGTGCAAGTTCTCTCATAATCTTATTAATGTGCTTCATGAACAAGGATTGTTTTGTCTAAGTCAAGTAGCTACAAGACTGAGAGTTAGGAATGGAAATGTGTTAAGGAGATTAGGGTGGGAGATGAAGATGAAGTGATGTGGGAAGCATGCATCACTAACCTAAATTCCAGCGATGTCAAAATTTGAGATTTTGATGAGAGTTGATTTGGTCAAAGAATCCACCTAGACATATATATGCTCCTAAGGTGGATATAAGGTATTATGTGAAAGGATGGATAAGGGTGAGACAATTCTATGGTGCAAAATCAATATGGAACATGAACTTTCCTTTAAAAATATCAAATTGTACGTAGTTTTCCCTTCAAAATAAGGTTCTCACCCAAGAAGTATTGAAAAAGAGAAGTTGGATTAGCTAAGTAGGTTCCCATTATGCAAGAAAAAGAATAAAATATTCAACACTTATATATTTTGTTGTTATTCGGTCCAAGTTGGAAAGAGGTAGAGGATATTTAGGGTTTTGAGGTCCAAGGAAGAGGAAATTTTATTGAATAAAGTTTACATGCTTAGGATAACAACATTTTGGTTAAGGAATATAAACATCTTCCTATATTAATAGTCTAGTGGGTATGGTTGGTCCTGATAGTAGTGTCTTTGAAAACAAGTTTATTCTTCCTATTCAAATTTCCCCTCTAAGTTTGGCAATTCTCCGAACATTCAAACAACCTTCAAACAAGAAGTTTTTAAGGAAAATTGTTGTAGAAAGGAACTTGCTTATTTTGATGGTGTTTTCCAAGGGGATACACCTGTTTGTGGTGCAAGAGGGATCTTACATTTAAATTTTATCATGTTTGTAATGTCAAAATGGCTTAGGCAGAAATAAACAACTATGTAGAGTTGTTGACATTAAAGCTAGTTGTAATGTTAGCAATCTAAAAAGGTGCGAGAAAACTTCAATTCTTTGGTGATTCTCTTGTGGTAATTAAGTGAATGTGGGAGGAAGTGACTTTAATGTTTATTTGAAGCCCATCTATGAGGAGGTTCAATATTTTAAATTTCCTTTTAATTGCATATTTTTTATATAGAAAAAGAATGTTGATGTGAATGGAATGTCCAATAATGGGTTATAATTGGTTCTTTGAAGTTGGCATATTTAAGATATTTTGGGGGGCATCCCTTTGGATATCTCCATCACCGTATTTTTTTTAGGGTTCTTCAATGATTCATGTGCCTTGGTTATCATGATGTATTTATTCAATACTTTATATTTGATGTAATTAATATGCCAGTGATAGACTAAAAAATTTATGATTCTTATTAAATGCATATTTTATGTTGTATCTTTTCAAAAAAGATGTTATTTTTTGGGAGTTGTTCAATTCTATGACTAGCCTAGATCCATTTTAACTTTGGATTTGTCAAGCGTGAAAAGGGACCAAATCTCTTTTCACTCTAAAAGAGGTTTTCATCTCAAGATATTTGATCCCTCTCGGTGCTTGGTATATTCAAAATTAAGATGGATCTAAGCTAAATTGATTACCCCTTTAAATAGGCTATATTTTACATCAATACCATGGGTTCTCATAAACCTGGAGCTCAAAAAGTATTGGTAACCCAAGTTAAGTTTACCTTAACTACCCATCACAAAATAATGATAATAATGTAATTATTTTATTTTATTTTGACTGAGTCAAAATGTTTATAGGACAGTACATTACGCTATAACATCTCCACCATACTAAGTTGGAGAGAGAAATAGTGTTGGAAGATTAAATGTATATAGAAATAATTTTTGAAATATGATTTCCTTTTGAGGAAACTAACAATGCTTTAATGCATCCACAAAATATAATATTGTTTTCGGTAAATAACATTACAATTATGTTTCCAAGGGAAAAAATATCAAGAATGCATTCACCAATGTATTATTATATTATAAGATAAGTATCAGGTTGTGTCTTAGTTTCTTGAGGAAATGTGTTTATAATGTAAATGGACTTATTGTACCACCATTGCATTATTTTTTAAGTTGATTCATTTACCAAATTGGTTATGAAGCTTTGCTACAAGCATTTCCCTTGTAAGTTAATAGTGATGATTTCTACAAAATGACGTTAAATAAATGTGAGCATATTTATTCCAACAAACTTACATGAGTTTTGTGTATTATTATATTATTAGATAAGCATCAGGTTGTGTCTTAGTTTCTTGAGGAAATGTGTTTATAAGTAAATGGACTTATTGTACCACCATTGCATTATTTTTTAAGTTGATTCACTTACCAAATTGGTTATGAAGCTTTGCTACAAGCATTTCCCTTGTAAGTTAATAGTGATGATTTCTACAAAATGACGTTAAATAAATGTGAGCATATTTCTTCCAACAAACTTACATGAGTTTTGTGCTCATCTTACATCTATTTTTGAAATAAATTTTCATTGTGATGAATGTGACCAACCACTACACTCAACACTATGTACTCTTTAGTTATTATATATATATTTTTATGTTGATGGGTGTTTTTCATTATGAGAAGGGGTTGTTACATAACAATCCACACTATCATCACCATTCATCTATTATTTCCTAAATGTCCATATGTCACTATTAATGATTCAGGGCTTGCTTAATATTATGATATCGATTAAAGGGTACAAGTTGAAGATGTTGCATTATGTTATCATCCTTGTTTCCAAAAATAAAATAAAAATCATATCCACTTGAGGAAGAAAATAATGCTTGTGATACAACTAACACATGAATCATTAAGAAAAACCTTTGGTTTGTTATGGAAAACTCTATTATGACTAAGGTTTGACCTAATCAATTTTTCATGGAGTTGGCATATTGAGCACTAAATGAGAAGCATATGCAACTTGTTATCAATATGCCCTTATGTCTCAAAACCCCTTTGCTCTTCTCGTCAATAAAAGATGCAGTCTAAACTAGGAAGGATCCTTCATCAAGATCACATATCCTTGGGAGACAAATTCCATCTACGGTCAATTTATATTTCATAAGTCACTTTCTCTCTTACTAATAGCAACCTTGACACAATAATTTTTTATGAGAATACTACCATGTTTTACTACCCCAGAATAAAACTGGCATACTGCCTTCACAAGCAAATGATAATGATAAAGTGATTGGGGGAAGGGAACATCTAATAAGACATGAAGGAGCTCATCATTGAGTAGCTAGTGAAGCACTTATTAAGTATCTTGTGTTGGCAAAAGATTCATGGGATTTTGGAAAAAAAAGTGCCGTAGAGTGACATCAAAGAAGTAAACCATGCTCGTAAAAAGCAATCATTATGAGGTCATAGAAAAGAGGAATATAGAACAATGAGATAAATCATGTTAATATGGGACATTTTTTTAAATATTATCTTAGGTAATCACAACAATACCATGCATAAGTATTTTGACCTCCCTCATGCTCATGTTGTATTGGCACATACAGTCACATTCAACAATGGAACCCATTACCAACCTATGTAATTGATCTAGATTATATCATTATATTATTTGTCATCTATCTTAGGGAGACCAAGGGGGGTGCTCAACTAAAGGTTAGGGAGTACTACACTATTGTTGCAGAATTAACTAAGGTTTGTCATCAATGGCAAAGGGGAATATTGTTGGAAATATTATTGCTTACAAGATGAAGATGGTTGAAAATGTTATTTGGATATCCAATTGTTCTTGATTCCCAATTTGGATACCCTATTTTTTTATGGCATTTTTACTTTAAATAACTAGCTCAAATGAGAGCATAAGTTATATTGAATAACTTTTTCCAATACCTTTCCAATGGTATATGACACTCCCTTTAAATCCATAGGAACGAGGAGATATGGAGTTTTCTATCAAATTGGTCCTGAAAGAAGGTATAGGTTGACCCAACAAAAATTACAAGTCAGCTTAGTCATAAAGTACAGGTTGTCCCTAACAATTTTTACAAATAAGCCTTATAAGTAAACATAGCAATATTATAAATAAAGGATAGATGAATGCATTTTTATATCATCTAAGCAAGAAGGGATATGAGGTGTGCAACAAATGTTAGGGAATTCTCTTGAGGTCTTAAAGGAGGAGCAAAAATGTGAATTGTGGAGTGAACAAGATCTTGGGAAATCAAGAGGACACACAAGATATATCTCTAAGTACCTATGGCAAAAATTTATTTTTTCACTAGAATTTTGGAGATATGCTATAAGAAGTTAGGGTTCATGAATGCTCCTGAAATATGCTTCGAACAAGTCAGCTTGAAATTTTCAATATAACCTTTTTCTCTAAAATGTTTCAGACTATGAAATCTAGAGGAGACAAAAGAGAGATCTCTAAGAACATTTGGTAGTTATTTTAGAACTTTGTTCACTATAATTTTGGAGATATTCTTTAAGGAAGTTATGGTTCATGAATACTCTTGAATATTCTTGAAATATGATAGGTTGGAATTTTCATTATAATTTATTTCTAAGATGTTTCAGATAATGAAATATAGAGGGGACAAAGGAGAGATCTCTAGGTACCCATGGTAGTAATTTTAGACTTTAATTCACTATAATTTAGATATATTCCCTATGGAAGTTATGATTATTAAATAGTCTTGAAATCAACTTCAAATAAGTCAGTTTGGAATTTTGCAATAAATTATTTTCCGGGGCTTTTTAGATTGTAAAAGTTTTAGAGATTCAAGGAGACAGATATAACTGATTTTAGAATCAGATTTGTAAAATTGGATGTGTGGCATGTTGTGTTGGGTCTTGAAAATTTCAATCATTTCCATTACACTTTCACTATTATGTCCATTATATCACCTCCATTTCACTACTATGTCACTACATTCATCCCACTTTCATTATCATTGGGTCACATTTATGTTTTTCCAAACTTTATTAATTCTTAGCCTTTTTAAGTGAATTTGTGATTAAAAATTAGAAAATAATATGCATATGCTTATACCTAACAAGTGGATTGAGATTGTTGACATGTGTAGGTCAAAAGGAGGCTTCTAGAAGACCTTTATGTGGCACCCTAAGGCCAAATTCGAATATGAGTGGAGAGAATCATTGGATCATGAGAATATGTGTCACATCTCCAAATTATATTGAAACTCTAAGAAGACATGTGTCTTATTAGTTCCTATTTTGATTAGGACTCTAGAGGTAGAGGGAGAGATTCATGGACTCTCATTAATGAGATGGTTTCTCATCTTTTTGTATAAATAGGAGATCTCTCTCCTTGGACTCTTCATTGGGGAGCTTATCTTTTTGTATAAATAGGAGATCTCTCTCCTTAGACTCTTCTTTGGGGAGCTTATCTTTTTAGCTTGGAGCTTGTAGTTCTTCTTTGATGGCTTTGGAAAGCTTTGGAGAGCTTTGTTGTACTTTGTAATTTGGAAGAATTTGAATAAACTTTGATGTTCTCAACATGAAGGAGATGTGAAGTAGATGTCATGGAGCACATTAGAATGTAAGGTAGAGTAGATTTTGTTTTGAAGTTTTGCTTTGATTTCATTCAAATATGTCATTTTATTGCTTTCAAGTTTGATAGTTTAGATTTTCCATTCATGCAATTTTAATTCATGCAAGTGTGTTCAACCGGTTGATTGTAGATTTATCTAACTGTGTAATTTATGCTTGACAAAATATTCCAAGAAAGTAGTCTTCCTATTTTCCGATTGATGAATTGGAGCATAGAAAACACAACATATTAGTTTTTCTTTACATGTTCTTGCTTTTTGTAGATTTATCTAACTGTGTAATTTATGCTTTACAAAATATTCCAAGAAAGTAGTCTTCCTATTTTCTGATTGGTGAATTGGAGCATAGAGAACACAATAGATTACTTTTTCTTTACATGTTCTTGCTTTTTGCTTAGTAGGATACTCATTACATAAGTTCATGCCTCATTGAGTCTTTTTAGTTCCTTAAGAACGAAATTGGCGATATGTGAAGTTATGAATGGGACTTGATTTGTTTTTCTTTCTTTCTACTTATTGTAGTCTTTCGTTCTCTCATGATTATATGATGATGTTTCTAAAGCCAACATTGGTGGAATGTTATGATTATGAACGAGATGACATGCTTTCCATTAGTATAGCATTAGATAGTTTAGTGTCATTCTCTCATCCCATATAATGATGTTTTTAGAGCCAACATTGGCGGAATGTTGTGATTATGAATGAGATTATTGACTTGCCTTTCATTAGTTTAAGAGAAGTTTTAAGTTTTACTTTTGCCTTTAGTTTAAATTGCAACAGCTTTATTTTTCTTGCTTTCTTTCATAGATATTTTGTCGGCTTAGATTAATCTAACTGTTCAAAGTTTTGATTTGTTTCATTTTCTCTTTTCTTTAGAAATTAGATTCTAACATAAGAAACAAAACCCCAAAAACAACATAAACTATAAAACAATGAAGTAAGAAAAAAGGTTAACTAAGCATATATGGTGCACCACACTTCATCAAAGTACGATACCCAGATTGATAATTTACGTAGAGCAATTTAGGACACTAAATTGACTAGACATGTTGTATAAGTTTTCCCTTGGGAAGAGGCAAAAACCAACACGTTTTGTGAGAAATAGACTTGGTGAAGGTAGAAGCAGCAAGCATACCTAGAGAAGGTAGAAGCAACAAATAGACTTGGTGAAGGTAGAATTAGCAAGCAAACTCATTGAAGTGGGTGGTTTCCTATGAATATATTGTAGAAGAGGGGATTGTTGTCTCCTATAGATTGGTGCCTACAAATATTGTAGTAGAGGGGATTGGTCTCTCCTGTAGGTTGGTGCCTATAAATCTTACAACAAAAGGGATTGGTGTCTCCTATAGGTTGGTGCTTACAAATCTTGCAACAGGGGGATTGGTGTCGCCTATAGGTTGGTGCCTACAAATATTGCAATAGGGGGGATTAGTGTCTCCTATAGGTTGGCGCCTACAAATCTTGTAACAAAGGGGGTTGGTGCCTACAAATTTTGTAACAACATGTTTGTGCCTACAAAGTTTGTATCAATAGGTTAATGCTTATAATGATATGTTATAAAGAAGTTTTCATTTATATATTGTGTTCCATATGTGAGATTGTTTGGTTAAATTTTCTTATATTGATTCATCACCCTTGCCCTCACGTCTCAATATAAGCTTGAATACAACAATTTGTATTAGATTAGGTTCCTTTGAAACCAGTCCAACCACTAGAAGGAATATCTTAAAGGGACCATGGCCAATCATGAAGGTTCTTTCACAAGCAAAGTTCCACTATTCGATGGAGCAAATTATGCCTTTTGGACGATAAGGTGTTGACGGTGTTGAATGCCACCAACAATAAGGGGGTCTCCCCGATATGAAATCCCAATTAGACCTCACACAATTTGGAGTAGGAGCCCCAACCAAAAAGTATGGATGGTTTCCATTATCTTAAAGATTTTCCTTGGTTGCAATAAACGACGCAAGAGAAATGCATGCACTTTCAAGATAAACAAGTATGTTAGCCTTGTGATGTATTCAATTGTAAAGTGTATGATGGTTCTTTCACGAAACAGAAAAGAAAGTGAGTCTTTGAAAGAAAAGTAATAGTACTATCCTACCAAAGACACACGCATAAATTTGAAAGAATCACTAGTTATCTTGTGAAATAGTTCACCAAGAAACTATACTTTTATCTTGCAAAATAGTTCACTAAGAAACTATGTTCATGAAAGCATAAGTGTATAATTTCCTGCAAATTCTCTACAAATCTACCTCTGAGATCTAGGTTGAAAATATGATTGTAGGTTAACTCGATAATGCAATATACCAAAGCAAAATACAATAATATACTTCTACTTTCAAACTTGCGGAAGCTTAATAGATTTGAGCAAGATCAAGCAAAACACATATAACCAGAAGCATAATCAATGCACATGAAACACAAAAGAATACACAGGGGAAAGCCTTAGCTAAAAACCCCACTATCTGTATTATCATACAAGGTAGAAATACATCAAGATTACACAAAGCTTTATCTCTCACAGCTAGCTAGTTCTCAGTACAATCCTCCTGGATGCTCACAGGCTAACAAGGCTTCTCACAAACCTTCTCCTCAGCCCTCCAAGCCTCCTATTTCCTTGCATAGTTTCTCCTGGGTGATCCTACTGTTACCAAGTGTAACACTGATCTCACACCCTGTAAAATTGAGGAATCCTCAAGGAACCTTATTCCTTCTACATGGATGAGTTTCCTTTATATGAAAACTCATGCAACTGATAGTACAATGTCCCTGTCTTTAATCTCAACTGGGTTGTTCTTAGAATAGACATGCATGAGTTATTTATGAGAGAATCTTCAGTTATATGGAGTACACTAGTTGCATGCATGCATGCATTAACTGACTAAACTCACAATTAGTTCCTCAAACTGTTTGGAACTAATTTAACTGGACATAACTCAGTTAACTAAGCTAATTAATTACAACTCAAATACAACTCATCCTTATCTCCTCACTTAAGGGATAATCTCCCTAATTTAAGGGATAACTGTTGCGTGACTTCACAAAGACTTCTAGCTTGAATTTCTCCAACTAATTAATCCAAGATGAATTAATTAATTATTTTTCAAGTAGCTGGTGAGACTAAATTCGTGTTTTAATTCACAATTTTAATTCAGGGGAAAATTAAAATTGGAATATTTTGAATGCTATTTTTAGCATTTCTTGTTGCTATTCTCAACACTCCCTCTCAACAAGAAAGGAATTCAACTCGATCCTAATCCTGAACCTTTGGAATGTTCTGCATGCAACACTTCTTCGTAGTGTTGTTGCTCCAATAACTCCAGAAACAAAAACAAAAACAAAAATATCCAACCTGAATCAAAATGATGCCCCTGTCATCAAAGTATCTGACTTCTATTGCCTCTGTCGACTGAAAACTCTGCGCTTCTACTAACTTAGCCTTTCTGCACTATTGTCAGTCCTTCTCCGCGCTCTTCAGTATCTGACTACTCTAGCCTTTGTCACTTTGAGGTTTGACTGCATCAATCCCACTTATTCCTCCCGCTACTATGTACTTTGGGCTCCTATAGCAAGGTACGATCCATGAGATAAAACCTCTCAATGGACCCTGCCCAATTTCAGCCTTTTTGGGACTATCACTTCACATCGCCCCACCTCACACCTGGAGGTATGGCTACATGTGATCCCTCTGCCCACTTCTCCAATTGTGGCTCCTCCACAATTTTCTGAGACTTCTTCTGGTACTGCATGTTGAGAGGTAATTTACTCTCCCTCTCAACCACCAAGTCTCTAACATTTACCTTGCTCCTCAAGGCTTTGCATGCATCTTGAAACTCAAGAGCATACAGGTTCTTAACTCGTGAACTGATCTGTTTCACCTATCTCGTGGTGATGTGTCTAAGGAAAACCTTTCCCTTACTAAAAAACACATCATAGCCACGGTCTTCCAACGTTGCGACCGATACCAGGTTCTTCTTCAGTCTAGGCACATATTTCACATCAGTCAAGGTGATATGAGTTACATGCTCCCTCTGAAAAGCAACCGTGCCCACTCCTGAAACACTATACCTTTGAGGTCTTTCTCCTCCAAGGCGCTGAATAAACTTTTATCACCGGTCATGTGGAATGAGGCTCCACTGTCAAGATACCAACCACATCCCATCATTAATGACACCATGCATTTGATGAGGGTGAAGTCCATTTCAAACTGAGAGGCTAATGCCTCACCTTCCGATCCTTCCGAGGATCCCTTCTTGGACTTCTTTGATGGGCAATTAGTCGCATAATGTCCCATCTCAATATTCTTTTATTTTTATTTTTTAAAGTATGATATGAATTCGATTTGCATCCGCAACCCCGAACTTCAAATTTTGAATTCTCTTCTTTGTATACTATTCACAGCTCCAAAACCATGTAGAATTTCCTGCAAATTCTCTACAACTCTACCTTTGAGATCTATGTAGAAAATCTAACTATAGATTAACTCGATAATGCAATATACCAAAGCAAAATACAATAATCTAATTCTACTTTCAAACTTGCAGAAGCTTAATAGATTTGAGAAAGATCAAAGAACACATACAACCAGAAGCAGAATCAATGCACATGAAACACAGAAGAATACTCAGGGGAAAGCCTCAGCTAAAAACCCCACTATCTGTATTATCATACAAGGTGGAAATACATCAAGATTACACAAAGCTTTAGTTCTCACAACTAGCCAGCTCTCAGTCCAATCCTCCTGGATGCTTACAGGCTAACAAGGTTTCTCACAAATCTTCGCCTCAGCCCTCGAAGCCTCCTATTTCCTTGCGCATTTTCTCCTGGGTGATCCTACTGTTATCAAGTGTAACACCGATCACTCACACTAATCTCACACCCTGTAAAACTGCGCAATCCTCAAGGAACCTTATTCCTTCTGCATGGATGAGTTTCCTTTATAGGAAAAATCATGCAACTAATAGTACAATGTCCTTGTCTTTAATCTCAACTGGGTTGTTCTCAGAATAGACATGCATGAGTTATTTATGAGAGAATCTTCAGTTATATGGAGTACACTAGTTGCATGCATGCATGCATTAACTGACTGAACTCACAATTAGTTCCTCAAACTGTTTGGAACTAATTTAATTGGACATAACTCAATTAACTGAGCTAACTAATTACAACTCAAATACAACTCATCCTTATCTCCTTAAAAAAGGGATAATCTCCTTAATTTAAGGGATACCTGTTGCATGACTTCACAAAGACTTCTAGCTTGAATTTCTCCAACTAATTAATCCAAGATGAATTAATTAATTATTTTTCAAGTAGTTGGTGAGAATAAATTCGAATTTTAATTCAAGGACAAATTAAAATTGGAATATTTTGAATGTTATTTTTAGCATTTCTTGTTGCTATTGTCAACAATAAGACACACATTTCAAAGAAGCATACTAAAGCCAACAAAATAATTCATTTTCATTAGTATGAATTAACATAAGCATACACCATAAACAATGAAATAATAATTTCATAATCATTTATGACACATGCATGCAAAGTGTGCTAGCTCCAAGAGCTTCAAATTATGAAGTGAAAGTTCCAAGATACACCATTACAACGATACAACAGTTGTTTCAATAGTGGAACTTTTAGCCACTACTTGCTTCTCAAAAGCCTCTTCTTCTCTCATATGCCTAGCTTGAGAATCCAAGGTGAAAAATCCTTTGCTTGAGCTATGAGGGTGTATACATAACAAATGGGGTGACTCTTCACCTCCTTTTTGACTCTTGGGCTCCCATCATGACTCTTGAACTTCCATATGACTTTTCAAACTCCTAAGAGACCTTTAGACTTATACATGAATTTTCACATTCTTTGGGTGACCTTTGGACTTCCACACAATTTGCATTTCTCATTTTCTTGAAAATTACATAATTACATCCACAAATGATGTGGCAACATGATGAATCATATGACTCTTGAGATGACACTTAGAAAATACATGACTTGGCACTGATGACATGGAATTTGTGATGATGTGCCAATGTTAAGCTTCTCTTCTTGTTGTTATATTTATATCTTCATGGTAGATGGTGCATGTTCTTCATCTTCCTCCTCCAACAGGCTTGAATATATGGAGTCTCCTATGTGGTCTTGCTCTTCCATATTCTATCGTGATCTAGTGTCCCTTCATCTTCTTGTTTGACGATAATCTTGTCTTTACAATTTCATAAGTGTCTTCTTGCATGGTCTCCTTGTCATCCTTCTTGAGCATCATCCCCCTGTCATGTCAAGATATGGTATCTACAGATGAAATTCACTCATGATAAGACGAAATCAATATGAAAATCTCCTAGTGTAACTTTCTTCATGTAATTTATAGATCAACCCAAAACTGAGTGTTGGACAGAGGAGAAGGCTCAGGGATTGCGTAGTGCACAATTCTAGTAGGTAGAAGTGAGGGGTTGGTGACTATGATTGTATAATGAACATTGGTTGGAGGCCTAAGAGACAATAATGCACATGTGAGGGAGATAGTAACATAGTGAGGCAAGATTTCCCATTGTGAATGCGCAATGTGTAGTTCAAGAGAGATACTGGGCCACTGGATTCCTTAGTTTCATAGTTCAAAGAGACAAGGAGACTAAATGCTAACTGAAATTGTATAGTGTAGGGTGAGAGATTGACCAGGAGACAGATTGCACAAGTCTGAGAGACAGGAGGCAACTCTTAGCAATATGAATGCACAATGTGCAGTCCTTGGAGGCAGTGATTACACATTGTGCATTTCTAGGAAGCAAGGGATGCTAACTGAGGCTTGCAACTCTGCAATGCACAATTTAGGGAGGCAAAGTGAAGCAAGGTTTATTGGGCAAGGAATTCTTCGGAATTTGACTAAGTATGGGATTAGTGAGGCAAAGGTAAAACCATTACAAGACTTGAACATGATCACATACTTAGAATAATCGACGACACAACAATGTACACTTAACACCCAAAATTAGCATGAACCCATTGATACAACAAAATAATGATACTTAACTCCAAGTGCGACACTTAAGATACACTTTACGATGCAAGTTACAACACCAACAAAATAGTGCATAAAACTTTGGGAATGAGTCTAGTACATGTCTCTATGATAGATATGACCCGTTAGTACCAAGTTTGCCTCTTCAGGATCGCTTTCACAACGTGAGACACTTCCCTTAACAAAAGATGACACTTAGGTTGTCTTCACAAAGGGACTAGGGAACTTAGAGGACAAGCATGGAATTTCTTTTATTACAAGAAACGACAACTCACAAGGTTAAATAGGCTCCAAAGTTAGAATATAAGCCAAAATTTGGAGGGTGTTGTAGCAATGAAAACATAAGGACGAGGGAATTATCTAATGTCTCTTGCCTTTGAAATTTGGAAATATTCGGTGGATGTTTAAAGCACATGACAAGAGATTAGAGTAAATTTATTACTCTAAAAGAAGAAAAAGGAGGCATTGTTACCTGTGGAGATAATGAATTAGCAAGGATATTTAGAAAGTGCATAGTTAGTCTTGATCATGGAAAACCTATAACTCATAACATCCTATATGTTTAATGTTTAAAACAAATTATTCTATGTGTAATTCAATTGTGTGATCAAGGATACTATCTCACATTTCATTCTAAAGAATGTGAAATAAGGAAATCATGTTCAAGAAAATTGGTGGAAAAAGTATTGTGAACCTTAAGTAACATATATGTCCTTGATGAAGTTAATGGTAAAAATTAATATGATACCATCTCAAATTATCAATAAAAAAATAGTAAGCTCAAAGGGAGTAGTCCTTTGCCATTGATGTTAAAGGGGTAGATGTTTCAAACAAAGGGAGAAGTTATATATAGGGGGAGTAACCCTTTGCCATTGATGTCAAAGAGGGAGGAATTGTAGGCAGGGAGAGTTCTTCAACAATAAAGCTCAAATGTATGGGATTTCCATCAATGACAAATGAGGATATTGTTGAATATTATGTTTTCATTGATGTAAAAGGTAAGGGGAGACAAAGACAGATTCCCAATTAAAGGTTAGTGAGTGCTACAATATTGTTTTAGAATTGACTAAGATTTTCCATCAATGACAAAGGGGGATATTTTTGAAAATATTTGTTTCATTGATGTCAAAGACAAGGGGAGACTATAAATTTCCAAAATAAAGCTCGTAAGATGAAGATGGTTGGAAATGTTGTTTGGATACCTCATTTTTTTCTTTACGCCTAGTTTGATACCCTATCTTTGACAAAAAAAATACTTGAAATACCATGCTCAACCAAGAACATAAGACATATGGTTGAATATCTTATTTTGATACCTTTCCAATGGTATATGGAACTCCCTATAACTCCATAGGAATGAGGAGATATGAAATATTTTGTTAGGTCGGTCAAGCGAGAAAGTATAGTTCAACCTAGCCAATTTTACAAGTCAACCCCATAAGTGAACATATAACCACTTTAAATAAAGGATAGATGAGCGTAGTTTTATATCATCCAAATAATAAGAGAGATATGAGGTGTGAAACAGAAGTTGGTGAATACTCTTGGGATCTTAAAGGTGGAGAAAATATGTGATTTGTAGAGTGAATTTGGCATCTTAGCATTTTTTGCTTTAACTTTTCTTCTAGGATATTTCAGTCCATGAAACTTTGAGGAGATAGGTAGAAATATTCATACCCATAGAGTAGAAATTTGAGACTTTTGTTCATTGTACTTTCAGAGATATGAATAGAGGAATTTAGGGTTCCTAAATGCTCTGGAAATCTACTTCAAAGAAGTCAACTTGGCATTTTTTCTACAATTTTTCTTCTAGGATGTTTCAAATCATCAAACTTGGAGGAGATGGAGAGGATATCTTCATGTACGTGGATATAAATTTTAAACTCTAATTAACTATAATTCAAACATATGCTCTAGAAAGTTTAGGGTTCGTGAATGCTCTTGAAATTTGCTTCAAATAAATTAACTTGAAATTTTCACTATAACTTTGTTTTGTTTTTAGATATTTCAAATGGTGATATTTGGAGGAGATAGAGGAGACATCTCTAGGTACCTATGGTAGAAATTTTAGACTTTTGTTTGATATAATTTCAGATATATGCCTTATGGAAGTTCAGGCTATTGAAAAGTCCCAAAATAAGCTTCAAACAAGTCAATTTAGCATTTTTGCAATAACTTATTTTTTGGGACTTCATACTACGAAAATTTCAGAGATTTGAGGATACATATAGAAGTGCCTTGGGTAAAATTTTCATAATAAAAATTGTAAAATTGGATACATGGCATGTTTTACAATTTTTTTTGGAAGAGGCCAAAAACATCAAGTTTAGGGAGAAACAAACCCGGTGAAAGTAGAAGAAACAATAATACTTGGTGAAGGTATAAGTGTAAGTAGACTCTTTGAAGTAGGTTGGTGCCTATATATCTTGAAACAAATAATATTGTTGTCTCCTATAGGTCCATGCCTACAAATCTTGTAGAAGAGGGGATTGGTGTCTATTGTAGGTTGGTGCCTACAAATATTGCAGTAGGGGGAATTGTTATCTCCTATAAGTTGGTGCCTACAAAGATTACAACATGGAGTATTGATGTCTCATGTAGGATGGTGCCTACAAATATTGCAACAAGTGTATTTGTGTCTCTTGTAGGCTGGTTCCTACAAATATTGTAGCAAGGGCAATTGATGTCTCACATAGGCTGGTGCCCACAAAGTTTTTAATAGTAGTTTAGTGCCTACAAAGTTTGTATTAGTAGGTTGGTTCCTACAAAGTGTGTGTTACACAGTAAAATGTCACTGCCATCATGCCAGTCTCCCTACTGTGTTGTGAAACCACATTCACCTATACTCATGCTCCTCAAAATGGCTAAAAAACCCTCTTTGCCTAAGTCAAATGAATCATCGCGACTGTTAATCAAAGAACTGCGTTGACGGGCGGAGGCCAATGTATCTGCTGCGCTTCCAGCGCGGAAGCACACGTCTTTTCCGCGCTGGTCCCATTTTACGAACAACGCACCCTCCGTTTGTCCTTTGCGCGCTGACCATACCTCCTCTATATCTGATTTGCGATGTCAGCGCCCCAGCTCAATGTTTCACCCGCGCTGATCCTGTTTGGGCGAATTTGTTCTAACAACCAACCTTCCAGATCCCTCCAGACTTGGTTGTTAGCATTGTTGAGGTCGCCATCCTTTCTCTGGCATGTCTGTTCGACTGACCATCCACTTATCTTGGGGGAAAGCTCATCCTTTACCTATTCATGGAGACTCCTTCTCCTTTATAAGCCTCCTCCATTGCCCATGAGCAGCTAGTTTTGGAACATATAGACTTTGATTGAGGAATTCTTAGTGCATTTAGTGCTGCTCTTTGTAGGCATTTGGTGTGTTGTGTGAGGATTGCTTTGAGCTTGAGGAAGGTCATGAGCTTGTTGCCTTGTATGTGAGAGAGAGACCTCTTTGACTTGGAGATTTGCTTCAAAGGTGAATGCTTGGAAGATATGCTGGCTGGACCCTCTAGAGAAGGACTCAGCGTCAGGACTTCGGTTGTACCTTACTCTATTTTCTGATTAATAATGATAGATGACTACTCTTATGGTTCCATTTCCATTTGTCCTATGAATGATTAATGTAAATTGTATCCTTCCTGACTGATACATAGTTGTTTTTAGTAGATTTTACGCCCTTGTTTGCTCTCTTTTTGCTTGTGCAGGTGTT
>APFE031162300.1:15991-52896 GCA_000404065.3 Pinus taeda | reverse complement strand
AGAGAGAACCTGTGTACCCAGAGATAAACATGATTTTTAATGACTTTCTCTCTTTTTTGAAGTTTGACATGAAGAGCAGAGGTATAAGGCTTGACAAGGAGGATAATATGACTTTCGATGGAGCCATATTAACTGCAGATAGTCATGGTGACAAATTTCAGTGTAACAGGTGCTAACATTATTCATCCCAACAGAATGTTGTGTCCTTCTTTAGTAGTTTCTCCATGGGCACAGTAATTTGAGCATAAGCTTTGATAAATTTACGCGTAGCTGCTTGACGTTCAAAGAGGCATCCAAGTTCACAATTACCACAATATTTGTAGGGTACACCATCAATCCTTGCTTGCACAAAACATGACCCAACAAGATCCCAAAAGGAACACAGAATATGTATTTCTTCAAATTCAATGCGATCTGGTATCTGCGACATGTATCTAACATGAGGCGTAGACTTGCTACATGGCATTTCACTAATCCAAACACCATCCAATCATCAAAGTATACCTCCAGAAACTTATGAATGAACTCCTTGAACGCTGCTATGACTATGCAGGAAAATATCATAGGCATATTTTTTAGTCCAAATGGAATCATAGTGTACTAGAAACAACCCCACTCCGTGGTGAAGGTAGTTTTGCTTCTATCTTCTAGTGTGATCTTGATTTGATGATACCCTAAAAAACTGTCAATAAAGGAATAAGCCTCCTGCCCTCTAACATTGTCTAGCACTTCATTTATGAATGATGTCGGAAATGGATCGTGGGCACATGCATTGTTAAGATTTCGTAGATCTACACAAATCCTTATTTTTCCCTTTTACTTCTTTTCTTGGACCACCATCAAGCTCATCCAATCGGATTCTTCAATAGGTTCTATGATGTCTGCCTCCAGTATCTTATCTAGGTCTTGGCGAACCTTTTCCTTATGCTTAGTATTAATGAGGTAATGCCTTTGTTTAATAGGCTTTGCATCCAGCTTCAGTGTGCTCTTCATAATGCCAAAATCATCGATTATTCCATTTAGATATGAAAACTTAGTTGGAAAGAGATCCTAGTATTTGCGGATTAATTCAACAACTTTATCTACTGTAGCATCATCCCAAAAATCTCCAATTTTCATGAATTTCGGTTCATCCTTAGTGCCAATGTTTACTTTCTTTGTTTTCAGAGGTGCAAATATGTCTAAGTTCTCTATTTGTGGTCCTTTGATTTCGCTATGCCCTTCTTCCTCTAAAATATTGACGTTCCTTGGGTCTTCTTCTTCCTCTTCAGCGATCACTTTATAACATTCCAAGGCGTGACGCAGTTGGGTGCTTCATTCTGGTTGGGTCCATTCCATAGGCTCTTTTGGTGTTCTAAATATAACCACCTATATCTCTTGCAATGCTTCATCAATGCTTACAAATCCATATTCAAAGCTGAAAGTAAATAAGAATCCTTCCTTCAGTACATCTCATTCCATGGTGCCATGGTGGAGCTCCATTTCTAGATACCAATTCATGGGAATTGTGTCCAACGTATGGAAAAATATGTGTACCCATTCTAGGTATGGTTTGGCTCCCCACACTTTAGTCCACTTCACTAGGTGATCATGCAGATCATCCCTTACATTATACTTCTCAGTCATTTTGGTGTTAGCACGCCTGAACCATGACTTCATCATTATTCTGTAATATCACCATCTAGAAAAACTATCCTTATGCATACCCCACCATCATGCAGGCGTAGCATGCAATGCCAACTCCAATTCTTGGAATAAATGGTCCTTTGGGACCTCTCGCTTAACTTCCTCCTAAAACAAATCTACGTCAAGTAAACCATCATAAAAAGGTAATTTTCTTACCTCCGACGAAACACAGTGCAGTGAATTCATCATCATCTTGCATCACAATGCAGAAACTTCATGTAAGGAATTCTGCCAATGCTCTAACTCTTCGTTGCAATAAGAGTTGCAGGAACACTCTTGGTCCCATGAAATTTTCCCATCTACCGTTGGATTAATATAGTCTTGGTCTTGCACTATTATTTGTAAATTTGATCTAGTTCATTGTCACTTTCTTCATAATTGCAGACTAGTTCAGTATAGCACATCCCTTCTACTAGATCCAGTGGCACTATAACTCGAAGCGACTTTCTTTCAAATGACATCGTTCTTTTCTTAAAATTGATGATCTCATTCATATCAATAGCCCAGTCAATTCCCAGGAGCGCGGGGTAGGTATTATTGTCGTCAACGATTTCTATAACTTCAAAGTCTATCACTGTGCTCGCACCTTCAATATCAATTATTACTCCATATAATCATACCATGGGGATGATTTCTACTGGTTCTCCATCTTGAGTTGAATTGAAGACCACTGCAACACAGGTCTCCCCATCCTTTCCCATGTCTGTTTCGGTAATACGTTCGCATCGGACCCCATATCCAAAATGACCTATTCCATCTCATAATCAACTATCTACATTATTAGCCTCATCTCTCACCCTGTTCATGCCTTATGCTTACCAATCTTTCTAACCACACGATGTTCACTAGGGGCATCTTCCTTACTGGCATATTTATTTATTAGTTCGTATAGGCCTTCCACAACGTTCCTATCACACAGTAGTTTCATGCAGGTCTCAAAAAATGTAGTGAGTATAGAAGGATCAACATCTGCAGGCATGCTAAGTTGTTGTGTCTTTCCCTGGTTTTCTAAGGTGGAGGCCTCCACAAAGCTCTTCTTAGCTTCCAAAAAAATTTTCTTAGTGCAGTCTAGATCAAAGCCGAGTTCTTTCTTTGGTCTTTACAGACCCATCCTTCTTCTTCAGGATGTTTACCTTTATCAGTGCCAGTGGTCATTCCACTTCTTAGCAAAATATTAATGATTTTATCTTCTTCACAGGGATCAACCCTCATCATCTGTAAATTTTGCATAGGCTATTGAGGTTGTGTTTTATTCTCTTGCATTTCAGCTATTAACACTATGTATTCTTCTATAGTATGATCAAACTATCTGTGGTATTGACATGATGGGTGTGTAGGATTCTAGCAGTCTCACGCATAATGCCCCGAATGTCTACAGTTGTAGCAGATAATTTGACCATGACCTTTACTAGGTCCTCCTCTTCCTCAGGCCCGTCCTTGACCCTGATAACCTCCATGCACTCCTTCAATGCCTTGATATAGATGCCAAGTTTCTTCTTGCATATGGTACATATGGGTTCTTTCCATCATCAACTCATAGCTTCGACAGTGACACTCATCGCAGCCCACAGATTTGTAGAAATTAAAGAACTGCTGGTGTGTCTAAACAAACTTCTGAAGTAAATGGAAATTGTCTGTTGCATGTTTCCTAGTAACTTGACAAATGGTGCACCACAATGCAGCCCCCATGCTTGAACCTATTCGGGCTTCTGGTTTCAGGGGAATCAGCCCACCTCCTGTAATATAATTCTCGTGCACGAGACAGTGATCCTTATCATTTCCATGGCCCTTGCAATTCAAACACCAAACTTCCACGCACATCACAGGCTTAATTTCCTTGTCTTTCTTCAGACTTTGTATTTTTAAGTGTAGGCTTTCTAACTATGAGTGGTTATGTTGTACTCCTAGGTTTATATTCTGAATAGGTGATGCATGTAGCCTCATCACGATCTCCTAGGCTTATGCCTATGTTTCTATCTTTTGTTGCGAAAGAGATATTCTCAAGTAGGGCAAAAGCGATGCTATAAACCATTCGTGATGTTGATTATCTGTGATCTGCATGTTAGCCTCTATGATCTGACATTTCAGCCTTTGATCAAATTCCCAAGGTGTTTCTTCGACCCTCATCATGATCTCTTTAAATCCAATTACTGATTTTGAGTCAGATTTAGGTTTACTAAACTCTTTGTTGAAGTTGTCTTAGTCTCTGCTAGCGTCGCAAAAGGATTATCATAACAATACTTAATGTACCACATTAGCGCGTGATCCTGCAAAGTAGTAACCAATTGTGCCTTCTTTATATTGTCATCAGTAATCTGTTATGTTTTCCATACAATGTTCGCAACAAACCAAAATTGCTCCAGATCTTCACTTCATATGCCCTTGAAGATCAAAATCTTCATTGCATTTCACCATATTGAATGGTGGAGGAGGTGGTGGAGCGGTAGGAAAAGGTGTATGTGGTGGAGGTAGAGGTGGAGGTGGGGTGGATGGATGGTTTGTTCTATGAATCCCTTGAGTGATTAGCTGAACAATGCTTCATGGCATAGTCTTCCCCGCCCCTTCGTAGTCACTTAAAGGAGGTCCAATCAAGGGGCTATAATCTGGTACTGATCCTTTGTGATTTCTAAAGAATCTTCCACTTCGCGTAGGCCCAAACATCAAGGTAATGGAGTCACCCATTTTTCATATAAAAATATTTTAATCCAAGTATTCAATGATCTTAAATGCTTACCTCGTGGTCCATTGAAGAATCTTCACTTTGCTTCACTATAGATGACTGAGGTATCAACTACAAATTCTATAACAAATCCTCCTAGAATTCGATCGAGCCAATGATCCATAACCCACGTGATCTTGTTTTCAGAGGCTTCTAGTCGTCACACTAATTTTGGAGTCCACACTATAGGACTATCTAGTTTCCACCTTCCTTGGATGTCGTTCAACTTGGCTAACCGCTCGTACAGTTCAATTGGGAAGGTGCATAAGAAGATTTTATGTATCTCTGTATACAGATATCTGTCCAACCAATATTCCTTTCACAGGCACAAAATCCTATTTTCATGCATTTTGAACTTGTGAATCTTCCAATCCAACCACTTTTCAATTTCTTTGTTGGTTGGGTTCCAATGATGCGACATCAAACATCTCTTTCAAGTGGATCCTGGTCCTAGAAAAAGAACCATTTGCTGGCTTAGGGGGTCTTGACCTAGGTTTAGAGTTAGTAGTGCCCACCAACAAAGCCCTACACTACTAGCCCTTTCGGCAACAACCCGCTTAGTGTAGGCTATAGTCTCACCTAAAGCGGCATGGGGGGTGCAAGAACCAAGTTTTTTCATCCAAAGACTAGTTTGATGTCCTCCATCACCTTGAATCTGCCCTTGCATAGATCAATAAACGCTTAGGGAAAATTATTGCAACTTTGTCAAAGTAGCCTTCAGACCTTCGTGAAGTCCTACAATCAGTCCTTGCGGACCTTTAATAGTCGATTTACCTACTTACACACATTAGAAAGCAATAAGAGGAATCACTAGAGTGTTCAAGAAAGTATTTAAACATGCATTGCGTACATTATTAAGACTTATTCAAGAGAATCGCGTAGAATTCAATGAATATTGCATAAAACAAGTCATTCATCAATGACATATAACATACATAGACATGAAGAAAAATACTCAATAATTCTTCAGAAACTTGCCTTTATTGATTTCAATCCACATATTATAGACTCAAACTTCTATGCGCACACAACTGCAAGGGCCAACACACGAAGCTGCGGATGCTACCTAGGCCTTCGCACACTCACTTGTGGAGCCTTTATTTCCCTATCTAAGCATAGGAAGTAGAGCCTTCCTTCCCTAATGTTGGCTTAGTGGGTCCTAACCTAGGTTCATAGTTAAGTTTTCCAAATAAATCCCTACACTACTAGGCCTTTCGACATCAATCAATGGAGTGCAGGTTGAAGTCTCACCCGAAGCAGTATGGGGGGATGTTGGAACCAAGTTTCCACACCCAGAGACGGTTGTGATGTCGTTTTACACCCTAAACCTACCTTCACATAAATCGATAAGCCCCTAAGGCTTATTGATGTAACTCCCTCTTACCAGCTTCTAGACCTTCACAAAGGTCTACGATTGTCATTTTCAGACCCTAAATAGGGAAACCAACCACTTACGTAGCTCTGTAATTACTCTTAAGTCTGTTATTGCCCAAATCAACTTAAGTATCTAATATCTTCGTGTAAACATATATTATTACTTGCTTTCATATAACAAGGTAAACCATGCAAACTCGCACATCAATAGAGTATTAAATCATAAACCTAATATTCATCACAACATAAATGCATTCATTCATAACAGAAGTAAATGGACAAAACACATATATTTCTAGAATAATCTCTTTATTGATACTTCAAATTTGCTTACAGACTCAAAACTACCCTGCACACTCAGCTATAGGGGTCTGCACACTCAGCTGCAGACTCCACTCTAGGCCTCTGTGCACATAGCTACAGAGCCTTCCTTCTACTCTAAGACTCTTCGCTCTTCACTTCTAATGACCCATTACATTCATGAACATCAACTATCAACTATCAACTGCCTTAGACTCTCTAAGACTATCCTTTTTATACAATCCCATGGTCCAGGGACCATGGGTAGGCCTATACAAGCCGACACAACTTACATAAAAGAAGGGAAAATCCCTTTATGAAACTTACTATCTACACCCTCCGCAACCAAAACTTGTGGAGGATTTACACTTTACATAACAAAAACTTGGGCTTTTGCCCCAAAATTGACCGCAGGGGACCCTGTCCCAATAGGCCCCCAACACAAATATCGTGACTCACCCTCAAATCACTCTTTTGGCATGAAGATCTTATTGTCAATACCTCCCAGCTCAACTTGTACCATTGCTACCTTAGTCGTGCTCTGTGCGGCTACTTGCTTGAGCTACTCAACTAGTTATTGTGTTGCTAGCCCTGCACTGTCTTCTTTTACCTTTTGTTGTGTATGTTGTAGGCTTGTAAGCTTCTATTCAATGGTGGCAGAGATGACATTGGCCTCATTTAGCCAAGTCCCCAATCTGGCCTTGAGGGCCGCCTTTTTCCATTGCGTTGCCTCCACCTGTTCAAGCAACTGCTTTGCCTCATGCAGCTTAGCCAGTCGCTGTGATATAGTGATGATGAATGATGTCACTATTGCTTCATCATATTTCTGGTACAATTCCTAGGACTATGTGTTCAACCTCTATAGGTTAGGATCCTCCTGCAAAGTTGTATCGACCTCCATAGACTGCTCAAAGAGTGCGGTGCAATCCACCACCGCGGAATCTACTGTTGCGACTGCATCCTTTACAACTGCCTCATGTTATTCTCTGACCTCTGGTGGAGTTGAAGGTTGTGACTTCAAGTCAAGCTCTATGATTTTCAGTTCAAACTAAACCTCTACCATCTCTGTCCTTGCATCATGCACACCTACAACCAATTTTCTAATCTTGGCCTCAACCGATGCTTCTTCTGGGATATGCAGTTCTAGAACAGTTATGCATGCTTCGGCTACCACTGCTATGGTTCACTCATTCTTCTCCTGAACCTTCTTCCATGATTCCAGTGTGGATGTCTTCTCAATGAATATTTGTTTGATGTTGTGTTTCTGCTCGTTGATCATGCATAGTGCGTGCTGCTCTTGGGCCTTAAGCTCTTTAATCACACCTACTTGTAGCGTGTGAAGGAATTCACTGGGATTTGCGGTCAACTTCAAACCAATATTCTTTAAAGCACTGATAGTAGCCTTTTTAGCTTCTTCCTCCATGCTCAGAGCTCCATCTAGCAATGTGACTACCCAGAGATCCAAGGATCGAACCAACTTTATTCTCGAGTGGTCCCTAATGCCAAACTAGTTGATGTTGTGTTGCTCTTCCCTTCACCTACCTGTAGTCTAGTTGTTTGGATCTGTAGCTCATGTATACCCATGTGTATGGAACTTAGTGCCTACTTCTGCTGCTGCTCAAACTGCTTCAGTAGTTCCGCTGCCATATCCCTTACCTTATCTCCAATATCATCCAAGTCACCCTTTGTCTAGGTGATTGGATCTAGTGATGATTTGGAGGCTTTAGTCTTCTTTCAATGTCCCTCCTTTTCTTGTTCTCATTGTTTCTTTACGTGGAAAATAGTCCTCTCCAGATCTCCACTGCCATACCCTAAGTTTTCTTCTTTCCCCGTTTGGGGTGAAGGATGTTTCTAACTTCTATCAGATTTGCACTCTTTCTGCTCTATGTGGCCTTGTCCTCGGTCTCCTTCTTCCTCTTTTTTTCCAACTATTGCACCTTCAGTCAGGTCGCTTCCTTTTTCTTCTTCTCTGTGAACTTTCTAGTCCCGACAGCCAAATTTGATGGTGTGTTCCAATCTACTGGCCATCACTTAAGGACTTTGGCAATGGCACCATCTGTAGCCAAGTAAGGAAGATCATACCACTTCCGATTTGAATCCCTCAGTGCCCAGATGTACACATGGCAGAAGTCCATTTTGAAATCCATGTACCTAGATAACTATTAAAAAATGGTTGGTGACAATTGTGGCTTTTAGTTGATGTCCATATGAATTATCATCAACATTAATACCCAAAAAACTTTATTTTCTTGAACCGTGCAATGTCCTTTGATGGCCCATAGTGAAGAAAATTTTGCAGCTTCTAGTAAATCTATCTGAATCAAAGGAAATTGGTTGTCCTCTAGCAAATCCCATGCAACCAGCATAATTGACAGTAAGATCCATGAGTAATGGAAAGTTTTACTCTAGTCCTATGCCTCTCTGCAGTTCACGAGGAACTCGTTGCACAAGTAGCGCACCTAGTTGAACTGTACTCCCTCCCCGCACTGAGCCACTAACGAAACCACTTATGCCAACAATTCATCCCTGCGACACTTCCTCATCAATTTTATAGTCAAAATTTGGGTGGCCACCTTCATTGTGAGGTCAGTAATACTGGAAATAGAATACCCACATGATTTCTTAACAAGTTTGAACTTGTCCTTCATCTTCTCGACAAGGTTGCACTTGCCCATCTTTCTTCCAAATTCCTTTGTAGGATTCAACCCAAAGTGAGGTAACAATATGGTCCTATGGATCATCATATTAGTGATCAATATGGGCTCAATTAATCATAAGCACCCGTCATGTACAAGGCACAAAATTTGCTTAATGACTGTGGTGGTAGTGAGGCACCCATAGCAGGTTCAACAACCTTGCCTTATTGACCCCATGAATCCATTACACTAGCTCTAGTGTTGTGACCCTAGAATCCTTGTAGAATACTCGCTTCATGAAGGTATCAGTAGCCAGGTGGGGAAACTTCTCAACATCTCCCAAATCCCAATCTTTAAGTTTCAGATATGGGACACACACCAAGCTCAGACCTTCAAAAGTGATTTTTTCTGGTAGCAGGGGTGTGTTCATGAGGAACTGTCCCTCATCTAGGTACTTCAGGAACTTCACCTTGCCTTGGCGTGGAGGGATGTACTATGGAGGCTTCAAAATAGGGTCTACCCCCTCAACATCTATGTCTTCTGTGCCCTTGTCAATCTCCAGGTCTACCACTTTGCCTTTCTCCTGCGCAATTGTATTTTCTTTCCATTGTGCCTATGTAGCTTCATGTTTCCTCAATGACTCAGGAACCAACAATGTCTTCTTTTGTTTATCCTTCTTTGGCTTGGTATTCTCTCCCAGTGGCATAGACTTCGGCCTAGGCAACATTGGCACCTTAGGCACTGTTGCGGGAACCTCCATACTTATGACCTTAAGGGTAGCTCCCTTAGAGGTGACAGCACCCCCAGCACTAGCGGTCTCAACTGGTGCAAACATGACATTGTTAATGAAGTTCTGGTCGGACTCAAACACAAGCACTACAAGAAAATTCTCAAAGAGCTCACACAATAGGGAACAACACTCAAAAATTAGTTGAATGCAAAGTGTTTCTTGCTAGCCATCCATCTATAATTTATAGGCAATTTCAAATTCAAATTCAACTATTCCCCCCAAAATCCATTCATAAATGCAATATTAGCTGCTGATTTCCAAAGATTTCACACTTGATTTTAGCCTTAAATGCCTTAAATGCCCACCGCCCGCTCCTCTTAAGCATCTTCTAGTAGTCAAATCATGAACAATGACAATAACGGTCACTTTATGGCTACGCTACATGGTCTCTCATCTTGTAGCGCAGCTCCCTTCACACATTTGTTGATACTGTGACATCCTTCTTTTTCATGTAGACCCCTCATTGTGCAGCTCTATAACTTGGGCAGTGTAGCTTATAGTCTCGTGCCTCCTTGCAGTTTCCTGGAGCACTAAGAATCTGTGACCTTCATATGGTCATATGGCCAGATCTCTGTTGTATCAATTAGCTTCCATTTACCTTTCCAGGAAATGGATCTCCATTCAATTTCACACGCTGAAATACTCCACCATTAGTAATCTCCTTGACCACATATGGCCCTAGCCAATGCATTTGAAATTTTCCTGGAAATTTATCAAACTTGGTATCATATAATAAACTAAATTGTTTACCTTGAAAGTGTGCAGTTTGATGTGTTGATCGTGCCATGCCTTTTCACTCCGTATGAACTTGTTGATGGAATCCAGCCAAGAATCTATCTTTCTCTAGCTTTTTTAGCTACGCGAGCTGCTATTCTAAGGCTCTAAGGTCCTCCATTCCTATGAACACCACTATGTGTAGGCTAGGCACAATATAATCCATAGGCATCATAGCCTCTATGCCATAGACCAGCCTAAACAGTGTCTGGCCAGTCAAATTTTTATAAGTAGTTCTATACGCCCATAGCACCGCTAGTACGTGCACGTCCCAATCATTCCTCTTCGCATTGCAAACCTTTGTCAGTGCATTCTCCAATATCTTATTAAATGATTCCACCATCCCATTAGCCTGAGGATGATATGGCATGGTCATTTGATGATACACTTGGAATTCTTCCATCAACGCATTGATCGTTTCATTAAGGAAGTGCATACCATGATCATTGATCAAAATCTTCAAGCAACCAAATCTGGTTAGTGCATATTCAAATAGGAAATTTTTTGTTGTTCCCCTTGTGCAATCATTTACAGGTTGTGTCTCCACCCATTTGGTCAAATACTCAGTCGCGGTGACGATATACCACGCATTTGTCTTCTTTCCTTGAGGCTGAATTGGTCCTACAAAGTCAATCGCCCATTTTTCAAATGGATGTAATGACACTTGTGGAATCAGAGGCAGCTCATCACTCCGCAATGGCATGCCTGTCCTCTGACATGCATAACACACACTACAATATGCTTTGGAATCCTTATGCAATGTTGACCACCACAACCTAGCGCGTAAAATCTTTTGCGTTATTGCTTTTCCTACAAAATGGCCTCCCAGAACCCCCCCATGAGCTTCATCTAGGATACTACTACATTCAAAATCATGCACATATCGTCATAATATCTCATTTGATGCCATTTTATACAAGTGACCTACAATAACAGTAAAATCTACCACGTGCACCACCAATTCCTTCTTCTGTTGACTCGTGTATCCTTCTAGATCTATTCCTTTAGTGAGGAAGTGGAAGATGTCTACAAAATGATTTTCTACCACATGCACCATGAAGAGTTGCACGTCAGGAAGCCCTTCCTCCAAACTAGTAGGCTCCTCTCCTGTGTTAATGTGCGATAGATGATCTGGTCTAGCATTCAATCTCCCTGCCTCAAAATGACCTCGAAATCATACTCCTAAAATAACAACAGCCATCTGCATATTTTATCCCCCAACACAGGCTTGTTAACTAAGTAATTTAACACAGAATGGTCAGTATACATCTTAAAGTGTCTTCCTAGCAAGTAATTCCTGAACTTCTAGAGCATGTACACCATAGTCAACCCTTCACACTCCATTGTCAAATAGTTATTTTCAACCTTTGACAACTTCCTCCTTGCAAAGGCGATCGAGTGATCCAATTCTCCTTCACTAGCCTACATCAGCACTGCTCCCAATGCAATACATGATGCATCCACATGCACATGAAATTTCTTCTTCCAATCTGAGAAGACTAAGATCGATGCAGTGACCATATTTTCTTTTAACACATCTAGGCTCTGGTGACATTCCTAATTCCAACAGAATGTAGCATTCTTATTCAACAGTTTTTCCATCGACGTGGTAATATGGGCATAACTCTTCATGAATTTTCAATAATAACCAGTATGACCCAGTGTTGTGCACAACTATTTAGCACTTCTTGGCACCTCCAAATTAATTATAACCATGATCTTAGCTGGGTCCACCATTAATCCCTGTCTACATACTACATGACCCAACAAGATTCCAAAAGGGACTCAAAATAAGCATTTCTTCAAGTTTAGCGCAATCTGATACCTCCAGCACGTATCTAGAATCAAGTGCAAACTAGCTACATGGAGTTTAACTAGCCCAAACACCATCCAATCATTAAAGTATACCTCCAAAAACTTGTGAATGAACTCTTTGAATGTCGCAATAACTACGCATGAAAATATTGTCAGTGCATTCTTCAATCCAATGTTGGGTGTGGAGCCCAATTATCTTCTATATTAAAAGGTATCGCCACATTGGACCCTAGTTCATAATGGGGTGGCAATTCCGCCCATAAAATATTCACTACAAGGGGGGTCCAGTGATCTGAAAATCACTCGTGAGTGATCTTAGTTAATTAACTAATGAATGAAGGTATTATAGTCTCATGTGCTGGTGTGTGTCTGTGTTATCTTAGGCAATGGATTGATAAGATTGCAAAATACATAGACACTAGAAAACAGTAAGAGAAACACAATACGTAAATACAAGAACACAACAAATCACCCAATCCTCCTGGGCTATGTCTTCAGTCTAGCTTTTAGTGGTGGTCTTGTTTTATTGTGTCTTTAAGTAGAGTTTTTACAATGAGGAGCTCAATTTGAGTCTCTTGAAACAGATGATGCCTAGTGGGGTGGTTCTTGGATTCCCCAAGCCACTAGAGTGCATAGACTCTTCCTTACGGAGTCTTGACCTCAACTAGTCTAAATGGGATGATTCCAATTTGGTACTCAGTTCCCAACAGATATCCTCTCAGGGATTGCTTGAACCTCTCAAGGTTTTTGTTTGCTCGATGTTGCCTCAACTTTGTAGGTTAGCTTGGCTCTCTGCTTCTTACTTCACTGTTCTTCTTATTTCTTTCTCATTATCTTCTATCTCACTTGTTTTTGTTCTCTATCTGTTCATGGCTTAAAGCCAATTTGTCTCATGACTATTCGTTTCCTCTTCCACCCCTTCAAATCGCCTACTAATGTTCGCTTGGAATTCCCTACCTTTACGTCATCACCACTGTGTAACGTCTCATAGGGAAGTGTCCACTTGTCCTCTTACAAATTGCACCAACTCTTCCTCAAACAGTTCAGTATTTTAGTTACTTTGTACAAGGATTCATCCACCAACTCAGCAGTCAAATTGGACTTCAGACTTTTATATGTTGTTGCTTATTTCTCCCTCCAGATCTGGTCATTCATCAGGTGCAACCTCTGCCATTAGATTGGGAGCCCCTAGATCCTACGGTGTTCGCTATTATCACGTGGTTGACTTTCTCGGACATTAGCCCACAATAAGAGGCGATTTTCTCTCTCATCTACCAAACACACATCGTTTGTTGTATGGCATCACTGGGTCTCCTGACAATTCCTCTTACTGCCCAAAACGCCTCTGATATTCTGCTAGTTTTGGAGCGTGGGACCCGCCTTTCACTTTAGCATTTTTCCCACAGTTCTCTAGATTCCCTTGTGACTAAGCGCTTAGGACCTTTCCAATTCAAGGGGTTTTGTCCAGCCATCAGAAACGGCCTTTCTTTTCTGATTCGGACTTCCTGACTGCTAGTTTGCACCCTACGCGGTCTTCATGGGCCTTGGTCAGCGCGCTTTGGCCAAGGTCCTCGTCGTTCCTTGCTGGCTACAAACTACCACTGTCAAAAGATCCTTGCTTATAGCTCTTGTTCACAAGTTTTTGAAGTTTTTCCTGCTTTGATATAGTCATAGAACTCTTAATACTTTTCATGGATCCAATTCAGATCACGACCTTCCCACTAAAAAAGCTTTTGGACCACCAAAAGTTTGTTTTCAAGCATCGACTAAGTGAGGGTACAATTGTCTCACTTGTCCAATCTATATCCACTTTGCACTGCTCGGATTTGAACCTTTAAGCCCAATTCTGAGGTACTCAAAATCTCCCCTACGCGTCGTCCTCACCTTCCTATCCAGAACTATGTCTTCCTGCAATTCATTAAGATATTTAGGTAACAAGTCATCAATAGAAGGAAATTGACTCTGCTCTCCGGGATCCTCAAATACTGAAGGTTCAAATAGTCTCAAGAAGTGTGCATTTACGATTGAGTAGATGTGCATGTAAGTTGGTAGATCAAGGTGAAAAGCATTCTCACCAATTTTCTCAAGTATCTTGAAAGGTCCATACCTGATAGGCTTTAGCTTTTTACCTTCACCTTGCATTCTGTCCTTATTGATGTATAGCCAAACTTGGTCTCCAACTTGGAAACTATGCTCCATCTGATGCTTGTCATGCCTTGCCTTGTATTTGGCTTGGCTATTTTCTAGTTGTTCCTGTACTACTTGGTGGATCTCTTAGATTTGTTCAATGAACCTAGTTTCCCTGTCCACATCACTGTGTCCCTCAACTATGGTGTCTTTACCAAAGACAAAATCCAAGGGTGACCTGGTGTAAAACCAAAACAGGTCTTAAAAGGAGATCTTTGTGTAGAAGAATGTTTTTCTCTATTGTAAGCATGTTTCACATAACACAAATGCTCATCCCAAAGCTTAGGATGCTTGCTGCAATATCCTCTGAGAAATTGGATCACTGTCCTGTTGACTACTTCAGTCTAGTCATCAGTTTGTGGATGGAAAGTTGTGCTTCTCTTCAGTTTGGTGTCCATCAATTCCCATAGATTTGACTAAAACTTCCCCACAAATTGGGTGTCTCGATCAGATAAAATCGAAGTGGGTAATCCAAAATGAACCCATACATGTTGAAAGAATAGTTTTGTAATTTGTTCAGCTATAATTTGTTTATTACAAGGTATCAAAATACACATTTTGTTGAACCTATCCACAACAACATAAAGATAATCATGACCTTTCCTATATTTAGGTAGTCCCCCAACAAAATCCATGGAAACACTTTCCCAAGGGTGAGAAGGAACTGGTAATGGAGTGTACAAACCTAGTTTTCTGTTCTTGGGCTTGCTTTTAGCACACATAGTACACCCTCTTACATATCTAGAAATTGTCTCGTTCAGTTTTGGCCAATAAAAAAATCTTTACAGTTGTGCAACTGTTTTACTTACCCCAAAGTGACCTGATATTAGAGAAGTGTGTGCTTCTTGAATTATCCTTACTCTTTCAGTTTTTGGAATGCATAGCTTCCCACAATGATATAGGAGTTGGTCCTTTATATGATAATCCAATTCTTCTACTCATTTTCCTTGACTTAAAGTTGCATATACATCTTTAAAATATATATCTTGACCATATTTTTCATTGTATCTCTCATGTAACACAAAATTATGCTTAAGTATTGTAGATGCATTTACAATGGGTCTAGATAACATATCTACAACTTTATTGTGTATGCCCTTTTTATATCTAATGACTAAATGAAACTGCTACAGAAAACCCATCCATCTATAGTGTCTTGATTCTTGCAACTTAGTTTGGGAGTGTAGATATTGAAGTGGTTGATGATCAGTATGTATTACTGTCTCTTTTCCCATGAAGTAATGTTTCCATTTTTTCACACTCTGTACTAATGCATACAATTCTTTATCATATGTAGGATAGTTAACTACTCCAGAATTAAATGTCTCATAATGATAGCATATGGGTTTACCGTGTTGTGTCAACACTGCTCCCATGGCAGTTACTGGCATCTGTTTGGATCTCAAATGGTCTTTGAAGATCAGAAAGTGCTAGTACTAGCGTTGTACTAATCTTTTCTTTCAAGGTGTTGAAGGCTTTCTGCTGTTTGCCTCACCACTAAAACACCTTGTCCAATCCTGTTAAAGCATGTAAGGGAGCTCCAATTAAGGAAAAGTTAGAAATGAACTTTCTCCAATATTTTTATGCTCCTAAGAAGCTCCTAACTTCTGTAGCATATTTGGGTTTAGGCTAGTTCATAATGACTGCCACATTAGAGGGGTCTATCTTCAATTCACCACCCCCTACTATATGTCCCAAATAATTCAGATACATTTTGCCAAATTCACATTTTGAGAGTTTAACATAAAGTTTTTCTCTTTTCAAAACATCTAGTGTCTGCTTAACATGCTTTAAATGTTCTTCCCATGTTTTGCTAAATATCAGAATGTCATCCATATACAAAATAACAAAATCATCAAGAAAAGGTCTGAGTACATCTTTCATTAGTCTCATGAAAGTAGCAGGAGCATTAGTTAAGCCAAAAGACATAACCAGCCACTCATACAATCCCTGCTTTGTCTTGAAAGTAGTCTTCCATGCATAATGTTCTACCACTCTGACCTGATGATATCCACTATGCAAGTCTAGCTTGGAGAAATAAACAACCTCTTCCAATTGATCTAAAAGATCATCTATGCGAAGAAGGGGATAACAATTTTTTATTATTATCTTATTCAATGCTTGAAAATCAATGCACATTCTCCATGAGCCATATTTCTTTCTCACCAAAATGATTGGTGACCCACATGGTGATGTGATTAGGACTAATGAACCCTTTCTCGAGCAACTCCTGCACTTGTTTCTTGATTTCAACATTCTCTAAAGCAAACAACTTGTACATTCCAATGTTAGGCAATGGAGCATCTTGCTACAAAATAATATCATGCACTATTTCCTTTTTGGGTGGCAGACCTTTAGTTTCTTGAAATAAGATATCATACTTTGAAACAACCTTTTCTAAATCATCTTTCTATTTAGCATTACAACCCTCAAATACATTGGTTTTATTAGGTTTATTTTCCTTTACAACCATCAGTAAGGATTGTTTGCATGAATTTATCATTCGTTTCATCTGCCCTGAGTTTATGAGAGTATAATTATTCTTGAGCTTATGAGCTCTTACAAAGTATTCAATTCCATCTTTAACAAGTAGATACTTTTTCTCAACTCTATAGAAAATATCTTTTTTGTCATACAAGTAAGGACTTCCTAAAACAATTCCACATATATCCAAAGGAATTATGTCTAACTCAACCTCATCTACAAATGCTCACCCAAAAGAAAACTTGAATTTGCATTGTCTAGTCACTTGTAGTTGTGCTTTATCATTTAACCATCCTGATGGGTATGGTTTCTTGTGAGGTGTAGTCACTAATCCCAACTTCTTTACAATTTCTTCAGAAATTAAATTTACTTGTGAGCCACTATAAAACAAAGTATCAATCTTTTTGTGTTTTGAAATAACTCGAATATGGAAAAGCTCATGCCTTTTTCTCTCATTTTCTTCATCAATAGCAGATTGTGCAGAATTACTAGTAGATGCTTTAGAATTCTTATTTTTTATACCTATGGCTGCAATAGTTGTTTCATCTCCTGAGTCTAACCCCAATTCTTTCTAAATAGCTGCAACAATCTTCTTCATCTTGCCCTTGAACTTCTTAGGTATCAGCTCCGGATGCAGAATCCAACAGTGCTCATCATCATGACCATCCTTCTTACAGTGAGTGCATGAAGACTTACTCTTCTGTGCAATGTTAGCCTTCCTTGCTTTCCATTTCTGCTTTCTTTTCTCCTTATTCTTTCTTGCAATGGGTTGGGATGATCCCCCAGCTTCCGGACTTCCATTCTTTCCTCTAGCTTCTAGATGTGTAGCTTGAATAGATACCTCATCTATACTAGTGGGATTAAACATGAGTATAGTGTGCCTCATGTAGCTATGTAGACCACCGATGTACTTCAACAGAGTCTCAGGTGAGTCTAATGAGATTCCTAGAATCAATGCTCTCTTCCTAAATTCTTGGGTGTATCCTTATACACTTTTCCCTTTCAACTGTCGAAGAGTTTTCCAGCTCATCATGGCTTGTTGCATGTAGGCCAATGGATAGAACTACTTTTTGATTGTAGAAACAAATTCACTCCAGATAGAAATGGCCTTACCATGTCTCTTCATGTCAGCTTGGTTCTTACCTTCCAACCAAACCAAGGCAGTGCCTCTAAGGCATAGGCTTGCCAATTGAATCTTGTTGTTGTTTGAATCAATACTCTGCACTCTGCAATAAACATCAATTTGTCTAATCCAATTGTCCATCTTTTCTACATTCAACTCTCCATCATATATAGGTAAATCAAATTTAACATCTAATTTAATCAAATATGCCTTCTTTTTATATTCAGGGCTATTAGGAGGTGTGAGAAAGCTTTCTTCTTTCCCTTTGCCTTTTGAGTGGTCATGGAAGTGAGACTCATCTTCTCCTTTATCTTGTTTGGAGCCTGATGAATATTCATCTTTATGTTTCCTAAAATCCCTATACATTTCCTCTACCATGGACTTTATGGCTAGGAAACTATCTATGAATTGAGGGTCTGGTCCTATAGAACCTTCCTCTGACATTTTCTTCCAAGGATAGACTCTCCCAATTTTAGGATTAGCTCAAACCATCTCTCCTTCTCCTAACTTGAGCTTTAATCTAGTTAGCATTCAACAACTAAATCCAACACAATCTTGTCTAACCTTGATAGCCTAAAGCTCTGATACCACTTGATCTGAAAATCACTCATGAGTGATCTCAGTTAATTAACTAATGAATGAAGGTATTACACTCATGTGCTGGTGTGTGTCTATGTTATCTTAGGCAATAGATCGATAATATTGCAAAATACACAGACACTAGAAAACAGTAAGAGAGACATAGTAAGCAAATCCATGAACACAACAAATTAATAAGGAGTTCACCCAATCCTCTTGGGCTACGTCTCTGGTCCAGCTTTCAGTGGTAGCCTTCTTTTATTATGTCTTTAAGCAGAGTTTTCACAATGAGGAGCTCAATTTGAGTCTCCTAAAACAGATGATGCTTAGTAGGGTGGTTCTTGGATTCACCAAGCCACTAGAGTGCATAGACTCTTCCTTACCATGTCTTGACCTCAACTAGTCTGAATGGGATGAGTCCAATTTGGTACTTAGTTCCCAATAGATATCCTCTCAGGGATTGCCTGAACCTCTCAAGCCTTCTTTCTACTCGATTCTGCCTTAGCTATGTAGGTCAGCTCGGCTCTCTGCTTCTTGCTTCACTGTTCTTCTTCCTTCTTTCTCACTATCCTCTATCTCGCTTATTTTTTTTCTCTGATTATTCATGGCTTAAAGCCAATTTGTCTCATGAATATTTGTTTCCTCTTCTACCCCTTCAGATCACCTACTGTTGTTCGCTTGGAATTCCCTGCCTCTATGTCATTTCCACTGTGTAGCATCTCATAAGAAAGTGGCCACTTTTCCTCTTACGAACTATGCCAGCTCTTCCTCAAATGGTTCAATATTTCAGGTACTTTGTGTAATGATTCATCTACCAACTGAGTGGTCAAATCAAACTTCAGAATTTTATATTTCGTTGCTTATTTCTCCCTCCATATCTAGTCATTCATCAAGTGCAATCTCTTCTGTTAGATCAGGAGCCCCCAGATCCTATGGTGATCACTCTTATCGTGTGGTTGCCTTGCTCAGACGTTAGCCCATGATGAGAGGTGATTTTCTCTCTCATCTGCCGGACACACGTCATTCGCTATATGGCATCACTAAGTCTCCTGATAATTCTACTTACTTCCCAAAACACCTCCGATATTCCGCAAGTTTTAGAGCGCGAGACCCGCTTTTCACTTTAGCGCTGTTCCCATGGTTCCCTGGCTTCCTTTGTGACCGAGTGCTCGGGGCCTTTCCATTTCAAGGGGTTTTTCCTAGCGATGCATGATTAGCGTTAATCATGCATCAAAAACAGCCTCTGTTTTCTAATCCGAACTTCCTAACGGCCAGGTTGCACCCTGTGTGGTTTCCATGGTCCTTGGTCAGTGCACTTTGGCCGAGGTCCTAGTCATTCCTTGCTAGCTACAAACTGCCACTGTCCAAAGGTCCTTCCTGATAGCTCTTGTTCACAAGTTTTTGAAGTCTATCTTGATTTGATACAGTCATAGAACTCTTAATAATTTTCATGGATCCAATTTGGATCATCCAAGGGGGGTGACTGCGACCTTTTAGGAGCCCCCCCTAGCGGGGGGGTCGGGGGAAGCACCCCCAAAGCTAAGAATATATGTAAAATTTCCTTGTAAAATGTTGTAATTTCGTAATCAATCTGGGCCATTCATTAGGCAAAGATTTGATGATAGAAGTTATGTATAATTTAGGGGTTTTGGCCCTAGAAGGCAACCCCTCACTATATATGAGGGAATTGTATTGCATCTATGTATATCTGTATTCTGAGTGAGGAAGAGAGAGGAGATTGAGAGTGAAAATGGAAATGCAGCAGATCTGTTGTAGGTTGCATCTCTTTAGTTTGTTGGATAATTTAAAAGAAAGGATTGGTTGTTTCTACGTGGACGTAGCCCAAAATGGGTGAACCACATATATCTATGTCTCTCTTGTTTTATGAGTTTTCTGTGTTTATATTTCTGCAATATTTTATGTGTTCCATTTCTCTATAATATATAACTTTCTAACAATTGGTATCAGAGCCGAAGGTCTTTTTGCTTGATAAACTCACAGGAGAGAAGGGTTCCTAGTTCAAGTGGGAGCAATGGCGGAAGATGGTAGGTTTAGGGTCAAAAAATTTAATGGTCAAAACTACCAGTTGTGGAAGATGAAAATGGAAGATTATTTCTACCAGAGAGATCTGTACCAACCATTGAGTGGAAAGACAAAGAAGCCAATGAGTATGACAAACACAGAATGGGATATTCTCGACAAAAAAGCACTTGGAACAGTACGACTGTGCCTAGCGACATCGATAACGTTTAATATTTCAAAGGAAACGACAACAGAGGGTTTAATGTCGACATTGGCCAAACTATATTAAAAACCCTCAACCTCAAATAAGGTATTTCTAATGAATTTTTTATTTAATATGAAGATGTCAGAAGGTGGATCTATTGTTGATCATTTAAATGAGTTTAATATAGTTACCAGTCAGTTAAGTTTTGTAGGGGTAACTTTTGATGATAAAGTTAGGGCTCTATTATTTATGTCCTCATTGCTAGAAAGTTGGAATGGTTTAGTTATGGCCATTAGTAACTCTGTCTTTGGTACTTTAAATTTTGATGATGTTGTCGATGCAATCCTTAGTGAGGAAATGCGACAGAAAAGCTCCAGTGAGACATCAGGTAATGCTTTGACCGCAGAGACTAGGGGAAGAAAATGGAAAGAGGAAAGAGCCCTGGATATCACAGTAAGTCAAGAAAAGGCAGATCCAAGTCCAGATCATGGATAGTGTGCTAGAAATGCGGGAAGAAATGACACCTAAAGAAAGACTGCAAGTCTCGAAATGGAAAAGAAGGAGACGTGCAACAAGAAAATAATCATGAAGCGAATGTAACAGGTGATGTGTCACAAGATTCTTTTATTCTTTCATTAGAAAATATTATTGATGCTTGGGTGGTAGATTCAAGGGCCTCATTCCATGCCACACCTGATAGGAAACATTTTTATGATTATGTTTAAAGAGATTTTGGACGGGTTCGATTTGGTGGCGATAAACCCTTTAAAATCGTTGGAATGTGTACAATTTTCATAAAACAACAAAATGGAAATCAATGCCTATTGAAGGAGGTAAGGCATTTTCCATATCTGAAGAAAAATCTTATTTCAACAGGGTAGTTGAGAGGTGAAGGTTGTGTAACTACTTTCACAAATAAAACCTGGAAGGTCACTAAAGGATCCCTGGTAATAGCGAAAGGAGCAAAGGTTGGTACATTGTATTTATGCAATGGTATTTCTAATTCTGTTAATTCTTTAACCTCTACAAGAGAAGATATGACATTGTGGCATCATAGGCTTGGGCACATGACTGAGAAGGGGATGCAGATTCTTCACTCAAGAAATTTGTTGCTAGGGTTTAAAGCATGTTGATTTAAAATTCTATGAGAATTGTGTTTATGGAAAACAGAAGAGAGTCAAATTCCTTAGAGTTGGGAAAGAAAAGAAGAGAAAAAAAATAGAGCTTGTGCATACATATGTATGGGGACCTGCTCAGGTATCATCTCTTGGTGGCTCTCATTATTATGTTACTTTTATTGATGATGCAACCAGAAAAACCTGGATTTATTGTATTCGAAATAAACTTGATGTATTTGATACTTTCAAGAAATGAAAATCTTTGGTTGAAAATGAGACAGGAAGAAGGTTGAAGTGTCTCAGATCAGACAATGGAGGTGAATATTGCAGCAAAGAGTTTGATAGGTACTATTCAGAGAATGGAATTCATAGAGAGAAGACAGTTCCAGGAACACCACAAGAAAATGGTGTGTCAGAAAGGATGAACAAGTCAATCATGAAGCGTGCAAGGTGCATGAAATTGCATGAAGGATTTCCTTTACAACTTTGGGCAGATGCTGTGGATATTGTTGTTTATATAATAAACAGAGGGCCTTCAAGTTCCTTGGATGGTGGTATTCCAGATGAGGCATGGACAGGTAAAAAGGTAAACTACTATCTTTTAAATACTTTTGGTTGTGAAGCCTTTGTCCACATTAATAAAGAAAATAGAACAAAGCTTGAGGAAAAATCAAATAAATGTACCTTTATTGGATATGGTGTTAATGATTTTGGTTATCGCTTTTATGATTTTGAAAAACACAAAATCATTAGGAGCAGAGATGTCATATTCAATGAAATGGTTTTGTATAAGGATCAACTGCAGGAAAAGAAATAGGAAAAAGAAAACAGAGAATACACAGTGCTTGACGAGATCACAGAAAAAGTGATGGTGCTTGAAAATCATAATGATCAACAAGCATAACAACGACCACAACAAAAACAAGCACCTCAAACACCTGAAGGTGGTGGTAGAAGATCTACCAGGATAAGTAGACCCCCTGAATAATACTCTCCTTCATTATATTATGTACTGTTGACTGATTATGGTGAACCAAAATGTTATGAAGAAGTAATACAGGTAGAAACCAAGAAGAAGTGGGAGCAAGCCATGAAAGAAGAGATGGACTCCTTAGCACATAACCAAACTTGGGACTTAGACAAATTGCCTGTAGGTAAAACAACATTGCATAATAAATGGGTTTACAAGTTGAAGGAAGAAGATGGAGGTAGAAAAGGTATAAAGCTAGACCTGTGGTGAAAGAGTTTGCACAAAAAAAGGGTATAGACTTTGATGAGATATTTCTCATGTTGTTAAAATGACTTCAATCAGAACTATTTTAAGTCTAGTAGCAGCAGGAGATTTGCATCTTGAGCAGTTAGCTATAAAGACAACCTTTCTCCAAGGGGATTTGGAGGAATAGATATATATGTAGCAACCACAAGGATATGAGGTAAAAGGGAAAGAGAAACTAGTGTGTAGGTTGAAGAAGAGCTTGTATGGGTTAAAACAAGCTCCAAGGTAGTGGTATCTAAAATTTGACATGTTTATGTTTGTACAAGGTTATACTATATGTCACTCTGATCATTATGTTTATCTCAAAAGGAAAAATGATGGCAGCTATATTATATTGTTATTGTATGTAGATGACATGCTTTTTGCAGGTTATAACATCCAGGAAATAAATGTGCTCAAAATAAAATTGGAAAACTCATTTGCAATGAAGGATTTGGGTGCTACAAAACAAATCCTTGGTATGAGAATAACTAGAGACAGGAAGAATCACAAATTAACATTGTCTCAAAGTGAGTACATAGAAAAGGTGTTGAAAAGGTCTAATATGAAGAATGCAAAACCAGTTAGTATACCTTTGGATTGGAATTTCAAATTAAGTAAGGAGGAGTGTCCCAAGACTAAGGAAGAAATGGCTCATATGTCTAAAGTTCCATATGCATCAGTAGTTGGAAGCTTACTGTATGCAATGGTTTTCACAAGGCCTGATATTACACATGCAGTGGGAGTTATAAGTAGGAACATGAAAAATCTAAGAAAAGAATAATGGATGGTGGTGAAGTGGATTCTCAGGTATTTGAGAGGTACCACAAATCAAGCATTATGCTTTGGTGGTTCAAACATTGCTCTACATGGATATGTTGATGTAGATATGGTGGGTGATATAGATAACAGGACAATCACAACAGGGTATGTGTTTACTATAGGTGGAATGACTATCAGTTGGGTCTCAAAACTACAAAGGGTTGTTAGACTCTCAACAACATAAACAGAGTATGTTGTTGCTACAAAGGCTAGTGAAGAAATGATTTGGTTACAAAGATTTCTGGATGAATTGGGTAAGAAGCAAGAGTTGGGCAAGTTATACAGTGACAGCCAGAGTTCCATTCATCTTGCAATGAACTCTGCATTTCATTCCAAGGCTAAACATATACAGCTCAAGTACCATTTCATATGGATGGTGTTGGAAGATGGATAGTTGAAGCTGGAAAAGATACACACTAGCCAGAATCCTGTAGATATGTTAACAAAATTTGTAACCAGGGAGAAACTAAAAATTTTCTCAGTTTCAATTGGTCTTCAAGTATGATGAAGAAGATGAGAAAAATCTAGGTCCAAAGTGGATTCATTGTCCAGCAAATGAAGCAGTGGTGGAGTTGCTATAATTAGTCTCCAAGTGGGAGATTGTTGGGTGTGGAGCCCGATTATCTCCTGTATTCAAAGGTATTGCCGCATTGAGCCCCAGTTCATAATGGGGCAGATACGCCACCCATAAAATATTCACTGCAAGGGGGGTCCGGGGGGGCGACTGCAACCTTTTAGGAGCCCCCCCTGACGGGGGGGGGTCGGGGGTAGTGCCCCAAAAGCTAAGAATAGATGTAAAATTGCCTTGTAAAATGTTGTAATTTCATAGTCTATCTGGGCCATTCATTAGGTGAAGATCTGACAGTAGAAGTTATGTATAATTTAGGGTTTTTCCCCCTAGAAGGCAACCCCTCGCTATATATGAGGGAATTGTATTGCGTCTATGTATATCTGTATTTTGAGTGAGGAAGAGAGAGGAGATTGACAGCGAAGAGAATATTACAGTGGATCTGCTATAGCTTGTATCTCTTCAGTTTACTAGATAATATAAAAGGAAGGACTGGCTGTTTCTCCGTGGACGTAGCCCAAACTGGGTGAACCATGTATATCTGTGTCTCTCTTGTTTTATGCGTTTTCTGTGTTTATATTTCTGCAATATTTTATGTGTTCCATTGCTCTATAATATATAATTTTCTAACATCCAAAAGGCATTACAGTATACTGAATTCCTCCCCGCTCAGTCTTGAAGGTCATCTTACTCCTATCTTCCAATGTGATCTTTATCTGATGATATCCAGACAACCTAGCACTAAACAAATATGCTTCCTATCCGCTAACATTATCTAATACCTCATCCATGAATAGAGTTGGAAAGGGATCATGAATGTAAGTGTCATTCAGTTTCCTGAGATCTACACAGATCCTTATCTCATGCTTCTCCTTGTTTTCCTGAACTACCATGAGGCTTACCCAATCAGACTCCTCCAACTATCCATAATCCCTACTGCAAGCATTTTATCCAACTCTAAGCATACCTTTTCCTTGTACTTAGGATTAAGGTGATATGGCCTCTACTTCACAGGCTTTGCATCTGGTTTCAACGTTATCTTTATCACTCCTAAATTGCCTATTATACCCTTCAGGTTTGAAAACTTTGTAGGGAACAGATCTTGGTATTCAAGGAGCAACTCAACGACCTTATGCACCATAGCATCATCCGAGTAGTCCCCTATCTTCACAAACTTTAGCTCTGCCTCTATTCCAATGTTCACTTGCCTAGTTTTTAGTGGCGCAGTGATATAAGGATTCTCTATCTGTGACCCTTCAAATTCGCAATGACCTTCTGTCTCTGGGATATTAATGTTCCTTGGATCCTCCTCTTCTTCTTTCACAGTCACATTGTAGCACTCCAACGTATGGCATACCTAGGTGGTCCAATCTAGTTGAATCAACTCCAAGGGATCCTGCATGATTCTAAAGATCGTTGCCTTGACCTCCTGCAATGCTTCATCAATAAACTTGAATCCATATTCAAAGCTAAATGTCATTAAGAATCCCTGTCTCAAAATATCCCATTCACCTGTGCCATGGTGAAGCTTTATTTCCAAGTACCAATTCATTGGTATTACGTCCAAAGTGTGGCAGAACAAAAGCACCCACTCTGATTGTGGTTCTTATCCATAAGAATTAGTCCATTTTTCCAAGTGATCACGTGGATCACTTCTCCCATCTTATTTCTCTGTTAATCACACCTTTGGGCAACCAAACCGCACCCTCATCATTCTTCTATTGTCACGCCATCCATCAAAATTATCTTTATGTGTACCCCACCATCTTACGAGTGTAGCGCACAACGCCAAATCCAGTGCTTGGAAGTGATGCTTCTCAGGCACTTCCCTTTCAAATGCATCCAAAAATTTATCAACATCAGTTAAACCATCATAATAAGGCATACTTCTTACCTCTGACGATACACAATGCAATGATTTAGTCATCATATTACAGCATAGCATATACACTTTGTGCAATTCATTCTTTTGGTGTTCTAATTCCTCATCTGAATTTGATATGTAGGAGCTTTCACAATCCCATGCAATACATCCATCAGTTGTTGGATTCACCCAATGTTGATCTCACATCACTATCTTTTAAATTTGGTCCAAATTATCATCACTTTCATAATTGCAGACTGGTTCAGTATACCGTGGTCCTTCTGCAGGGTTTAGATGTACTACTACATGGAGTGATTTTATTTCAAATGACATTGTCTACTTCTTCAAATTGATCACCCCGTTAATGTCAATAGCCCAGTCAATCCCAAGGAGTGCAGGGTAGGGATTGTTTTTATTGACATTCTCTATCATTTCTATGTTAGCCAACATGCTCGTGCCTTCAATATTGACTGTCACTCCCTGCAATCTTCCCATGGGGATAATCTTTTATTGTTTCGCAATCCTCAATTGAATAAGAGACCACTATAGCATTGGTCTCCCCATTGTCTCCCATGTTTTCTTAGGAAAAAAATTCACATTTGACGCAAGATCCAGAATAACTTGGTCCATTTCATATTCACCTATTTGCGTAGTGAGCCTCATCTCACACCCTGTTCTTGCCTTATGCTTGCCAATTTTTTTGACCATGCACGGTCCCTCTGGAGTATTTTATTTACCAACACATTTATTGATCAACTCTTGTAATCCTTTTACGACATTTATATCATGTAGTAGCTTCATACAGGTCTCCAAAAAGGTAGTAAGCATGGATGGGTCCATTTCTTCAGACTACTTATCCTGACTTCCTGAGGTAGAAGCCTCATCGAAGCTTTTCTTCGCTTCCATTAAGTCCATTTTGTGCATTCTAGATCAAACCCAACCTTCTTCTCTGGAGCTTTGCAGACCCATTCATTTTATTCTGGCTACTTTCCCTTATCTTCACCAGTCTTCATTCCCTTACATAGCAAAATATTCACAGTAGGATCCTCTTTGCGGGGTTCATCCCTCATCATCTACAGGTTTTGGATAGGTTTTTGAGGCTATGTCCCTTTTCGTGCATCTTCGCTATTAATACAGGGCAATCTTCTATTGTGTAGTCAAACTAAGTACAATATCGACATGACAAGTGCATTGAGTTCGTACATTCTCATGCGTAGTGTCTTGGTCCCCCACAATTGTAGCAAATAACTTGCCCCTGACCTTATGCAGGTCCTCCTCCACCTTAGCCTCATTTGTGCCCTTGATATCCACCTCGTGCTCCCCCAATGCCTTGATCCAGAGGCTGAGTTTCTGTCTACATTCAATACACGACAATTCTCTCCATCATTAATTTGTAACTACGACAATTATGCTCCTCGTGACCTACTGATTTGCAGAAGTTGTAGAAGAGCTATTGCGGTGTCTATACAAATTTCTACAGCAAGTGGCAATTATCTGTGGCATGTTTTCTAGCTACATGATAGATAGTAGACCATAGTGTGAGCCCTATACTTCACCCTGCTTGAGCTTCCAACCTCAGAGGCATCAACCCTCCTCTTGCAACATAATTCACAAAGATAGGCCAAAGATATTTCTCATGCCCCTGACTCTTACATTTTAAACACCAAACTTCTTCGCATACCTCTGGCCGAGCCGCTCTATCCTTTTTCAAAGTTTGGAATTCGAGGCAAAGGTTCTAAAATTCCACATGAATCTACTTAACTCCCAAAGCAGAATCTTGAATTGGCATCTCGTGCAGTCTCATTGCAATCTCTAGGGCCTTCGCTTAGGTCCCAATATTTTGTTGTCATAAAGAAACCCTTAGATGAGGCAAGAGTGAAGCCACAAACCATTCATAGTGCTGCCCATCCATAAGATTCATGTTAGCTTCGCGGATCTTGCACTTCAATCTGAGATCCAACTCCTAGGGTGTCTCGCTAGGCTTCATCATGATTTCCTTGAATCTAACGATTGATTGCACTTCATATTTGGGCCTACTGAATTCCTTATTCATTGCAGTCTGAACGTCTTCCAATGCAACCATTGGGTTATCAATGCAATACTTAATATACCATGTTAGCATGTCATCCTGTAAAGAAGTAACCAACATTACTTTCTTCATCTGATCATCTGTAACGTTCTGGTCTTGCCACACAGCCTTTGCAATGAACCAGAACTAGTCTGGGTCCTCATTTCCCAAGCCCTTGAAGATGAGCAACTTCACTGTATTCGCCATATTGAATGGGGGTGGAGGTGTTGGCAGTGTGGGCGAAGGTGTATGTGGTGGAGGTGACGATGGAGGTGGTGTGTGTAGATGGGGTATTCGTGGGAACAATTTCCTTATTAACTGGACAACACTCTGTGGTGAAGCCTGTGCTGCTTCTTCATCATCACTCAGAGGAGGCTCAATCAGCGGGCTATATTCAAGACCTATTCCCCTTCTATCCCTGAATAACTTTCCATTTCACGTAGCTCCAAACATCAAGGTAATTACATAACCAGCTTTTCACACAAGAGCATTTTAGTCCAAGTATTCAAAGATATTAAATACTTACCTGGCGGTCCCTTGAAGAAGTGCCGCTCTACTTCACTATAGTTGACCGATGTATAAACCTCAAATTCTATCTCAAACCCTCTGATGACATGATCAAGCTAGTGATCGATGACATGTGTGATCTTATCTTTAGGGGCTTCCAATCTTTGCACTGACTTTGGGGTCCACACTATTGGACCATAAAGCCTCAACCTTCCCTATCCACCCACTAATTTAGTGATCCACTCGTACAACTTGATAGGGAAGGAAAAAAAGAAAATTTCATGGATCTCTGTGTATAGGTACCTTTCCAACCATTATTCTTTCGTCAATCGTGGATTTCTTTTTTCTTGCACTGCGAATTCGTGGATCTTTCTATCCAAACAATTTTCAATTTCTTTCTTTGTTGGATTCCAGTGATGCAACTTCACACATCTCTTTATGTAGATCTCAGTCCTAAAAACATAACCATTTATTGGCTTAATGGGTCCTGACCCAGGTTCAGAGTTAATTTTTCCAAACAAATCCCTACACTACTAGTCCTTTCAGCATCAATCTATGAAGTGTGGGCTCAAGTCTCACTCGAAGCAGTGGGGGGGGATGTTGGAACCAAGTTTCCGAACCCAAACATGGTTGCAATGTCATTTTACACCCTAAACCTTCCTTCATGTATATCAATAAACCCCTAAGGCTTATCGATATAACTCCTTCTTACGAGTCTCTAGACCTTCGCGAAGGTATATGACTGTCTTTCGTGAACCCTAAACAAGTAAATCCACTACTTACACTCATTTGTAATTACTCCTAAGTCTATTATTACCCATATCAACTTAAATATTTGATATCTTTAACATGTATTAAGATATTCTTTGCGTAAACAAATATTATTACTTGTGTTCATATAACAAGGTAAACCATGCAGAATCGCACATCAATACAATATTAAATCAGTAACCCAATATTCATCACAACATAAACACATTCATTCATAACAAAACTAAATGGACAAAACACAAATATTTCTAGAATAATCTCTTTATTGATACTTCATATTTACTTAGAGACTCAAAACTACCCTGTGCACTAAGCTGCAGGGGTCCATGCACTTAGCTGCGGACTCCACTCTAGGCGTCTATGCACACAGCTGCAGAGCCTCTCTTCTACTCTAAGACTCTTCAATCTTCACTTCTAATGACTCATTACATTCATCAACATCAACTATCAACTATCAACTACTTTAGACTCTATAATACTCTCCTTTTTATACAATCCCATGGTCCATGTACCATGGGTAGGTCTATACAAGCCAACATGACTTACATAAAAGAAGGGGAAAACCCTTTATAACACCTACTATATACAAACTCTGTGACCACAACTTACAAAGACTTTACACTTTACATAATTAAAATTGGGGCTTTCTTCCCCAAAACTTGGGCTTTTGCCCCAAAATTAACCGCAGGGGACCCTGTCCCAACACCTAACTTCTTCAACTGACCTAATTCCTTATATTTGTTCCACTTAGTTACCTCTTCCTTTATCCAAAACAAGGTGCTAAGCCCCTTTGTCTCCTAATCATCTATGCGCTCCGCATCCACAAATCAAGGAGACTTTACATTATTTACAAAATTGTATTAAAATTTGGGTTATCTTAACCCCAAACTAACCCAAGGAACCCCATCCCAATAGGTATCCAAATTTGTAGAACACGTTCTGGCTTAAGAACTCAACCACTTTCTCCTTTGTTGCTACTGTGACAACTTTTGTCTCAGCCCACTTTGTCAAATAATCAATGTAGACAATGATGTGATTTTTCTACCTTGATGGTGGATCAAATGGCCTAATGATATCCATGCCCCACTTATCAAATTTCTCCAAATCCACCTAAGGTTTTAAGGGAATTTCATCCATGGGGGTAGGTTTCCCCATCCTCTAGCATTGATCACATCAGCTAGTGTATCTTCTTGCATCTTGGTGGAGAGTGGGTCAGTAGTAGCCATCTTGTAGAGCCTTGAAGGTTTTCCTCTTAGAAATAAAGTGGCCTACATAAGGCCCATCATGACAGAGGATTCCGAAGAATTTCTCTTCACTGACACATATCCTCAAGATTTTATCTGCTCCAATCTTGAAGAGATTTCCCCCAATCCAATTGAAAGGGGCACTCTTCCTTACATTTCTACTCTTCTCCCGTAATGAAAAATTTGGAGGGAATTTTGCAGCAACTAGGTAGTTAGCTATGTCAAAAAACCATGGAGAGAGATCTGAGAGAGAAAGTGAGTGATCATATGGAAGCTGATCATCAACCATCCCTTCATCACCTACAGGCAAAGCAAGTCTAGACAAAAAAATCTGCAACTACATTTTCTTTTCCTAACTTATCAATGATAGTTAAATCAAATTGTTGTAATAGTAGCAACCATCTAATAAATCTAGAATTCACATCAATGTTCTTTATTAAGTACTTGATAGTTGCATGGTCAGTATGCACAAAAATTTAATGTCCATTGATGTAGTGTCTGAAATTGTTTAAAGAGTGTACAATAGTTAGGAGGTCTTTCTCAGTTACAATGTAGTTCAATTCAGACTTAGACAAACTTTTACTAATGAATTAAATGACATAAGCAAACGTATCATCTATCTAGCCTAAATTTTCACCTACATCTTTGTCAGATGCATCAACATGGATATGAAAGGGAAGAGACCAATTTGGGCCTCTAAGTATGGGTGTAGTAGTTAATTTTCCTTTCAAGACCTCTAGTGCCTCTTGGCAACTATCTGATTAGAATAATTTTGAGTCCTTGGCTAGCAATCCAAACAATGGTGAGGCTACTTTGCTAAAGTATTTTATAAACCTCCTATAATGTCAATCTAAGGCTAAGAAGCTCTTAACATCCCTCTGCTTTTTAGTAGTAGGGAACCTTTTTATGTTGGAATTTTTTTTTGGGTCCACTCGTAATCCCTCCTAAGATATTGAATGGCCAAGGATAGTCCCTGCATTCATCAAGAATTCACACTTCTTAGGACTAAGCGATATTTTCATTTCAATACACCTCTTTAGGAATTTCCCTAGGTTAGAGAGTGCCTCCAGGAAGCCAAATGCATAGGGAGTGAAATCATCCATGTGTATGTCTATAGATTCATGGACTAGCTTAGAAAATATGTTCAAAATCACCCTTTGAATAGTAGCAGGGGAATTATATAATCCAAAAGGAAGGACCCTATAAGAAATGGTACCCCAAGGATAAGTGAATATAGTTTGTCTTGGTCCTCTGGGATGATCTGGATGTGATTGTAACCACTGAATCCATCCAGGAAATAGACGAACTTCTTCCCTACAAGACCATCTAAAACTTTATCAATGAAAGGTAAAGGGAAATGGTATTTCTTAGTGGCTTTGTTCAACTCTCTATACTCCACACAGATCCACCACTTTCGATTCTTTTTTGGGCCAGAAAACTAGGAAGTCAGTAGGATACTCCCAAGAGTCAATAGATACTATTACATCCTCAATAACTCCCTCAAGAGCCACTGTGGACATATCTACAAGTTGCATCACTGTGGTAGTCTTTATCAAGGATACTTGGAGGTTTAACTTGAGCATAGATTCTTTAGTCATCACATTTATGGTAGCCCCAAGATCAATCAAGGTGTGAGGAAAAATGATGCCATCAATGTGCACATCTACCACATGACTTCCAAGATCTAGATATTTTTGGAAAATCACTCTCCCCATCTTTAGATTGGATAATTGACCAATAAAATTGACTGTAGGGGTGTCTCTCTTTCTCCTCCTATGATGTTTGAACAATTTCTCTTTTATAAGCTTATTGTATATGGGAACATCCTTGATAGCTTGGAGGAGTGGAATTTTAACACACAAGTTCTTCAATTCTCCCAAAATTCCAATCTCTTATGGGGTGTGCTAGTTAGGATGGATCAATCTCTCAAGAAAAGGAGGTTCATTTACTTGAGGTGTAGGAATTTACAGGGTAGGTTCCTCAGACAGAACACTAAAGGACACCACTCACAAACAGATCACAGATCAATACACCATTATTGTTGACGTAGTTAAAACCCTTAAAGATGGAAATAGTCCATGGCCTGAGCCAATGCAACCACTTTACGAAATTTATTAATAAAAGAATGAAAATTTACATAAGCTCTCTCATGAACAGTTTCCCTACAAATGACCCTCCATGCTCTTTAAATAGAGATCATGGACCAATCAGGGGTTTAGCCATGGATCAAGTGTCGGTAATACCGAGGAGAAAATGAACCATTGGATCACTACATATCGTGACTGTCAGATTGTAAGTTACAAAAGTACATAGTGAAGAAACACACTTTACCTAACTCTACACTAGACCAAGTTATACTTAACTACTTCCTATGTGTCGGAATATCCTAACAACCCCCCTTAAGAACAACTTGGGATAGGATTGAAGGATGTACAAATATGACACAATAGGAGAAGGAAGCAGGCACTAGAGCCTATCCCCTCTTAGTGACAACTTCCTGAACTCCAACCATAAATCAAAGTTTAGTAAACTTCGCCTCTATGAGAGACTTTGTAAAGATGTCTGCAACTTGATCATTTTTTCAACAATATTGCACTTCAAGAACATGGTCGTGAATGAGCTTTCTGATGAAGTGCATGTGCAGTTCAATGTGTTTTCTGCACTGATGTTGTGTTGGATCTTTGCATAGTTGAATGGCACTTTGATTATCACACCAAAGTGTAGTCGGATGCTGCTCTAAAATCCAAACTCTGACAGGATCTGACGAAACCACAAGGCTTCCTTACTAGCTTCTACAGCACCACGATACTCTACTTCTTCTGAAGAAAGAGAAATGGCACTTTGTTTCTTGCAAGTCCATGTAATAGGTCCTGAACCAAGAGTGAACACATAACCTACAGTAGACTTCCAATCATCAGGGTCACCACCCTAATCAGAATCAGTGAAACCAACCAATAGAGGAAATGCTTCTACACTGTAATGAATCCCAAATTGCACTGTACCTCGAATATAATGAAGTATTCTTTTAGCTGTTTTCCAATGACTTTCATATGGGTTTTGCACAAGGAAAATTTTAAAGATAGAAATTTATATCTGAGTTTAGAAACCTTGGCAAGTCTTACTAGTCCCTAATATGCAAACTATAAAATATTTGGTAATATATTTTGTAAAAATATTCAAATTTATAATGATTTTTTGTATAGACTCTGTAAACGTTTGGTGATATTTAAGGTAAAATAAATTTATACTATAAAATTTTTAGAAATTATTTAAAAAGAAATGGAAATTGGCAAATCCCTTTTTTTTGGAAAAAGCATGGAAAATTAGCTCACCTACGAATATTAGCCCCTAATATTTTCCATGTTTAAGACTCAAATATGATTCACAAAACAATTCACCAATCAAACAATAAAATTATAATATATATAAATGTCAAGGAGATGAAATTATTTATTACTATTTACCAGTTGCGGGCTTATAATGTACTCCATAGTCCATAGGTTGAGAAAACTCCTTACCCTTCCATTTGAGAAAACTTCTTACCCTTCATCATCATATTTGTCATCATCATCATCATCACCATCATATTTGTACTAGGTGAGTTGGGCGATGAGTGAACCATGCGACATGGTGGTCAAGAAAACATGGTTTAATAAAGATCTAAAAAAATAAGACTTGATAAACAATGTGCCATAAAAAATTTCATGGTATGAATCCTAGTATAAATATTTATTAGTATTATCCTGTTATATTTAATTCTAATGTTCACTCTGTTGGTCACATAGAATGTTTATTCAAGGTTTCATTAAAAGTGTTTGAAGATGACTTAATTCTTCTCATTATTACTTGTAGAAATTAAATTCCTCAAATTCCTTGAACAAACTTACCCTCTAAAAGTTGTTTGGAGTTCTCCAAATACACACGTAGTTGATATTATTCACTTAGTTTCCATAGGATTTAGGAGTTCAAGTGGAATTACCCCCAAATGTTGATCTTAAATTATACCCACCCTTAATAAACTCCTAAACTTGACATGTTATAAGCTAAATATAACTGATTTAACAACTCATATCCATTCACAAGCATAAATTATTAGTATACCCTTATAATTCATAAATAAATGTTAGCATAAGTATAATCTATTAAATAGCCATAAATAATGAACACATCGGTTTCTAAGGAAAACTGACCATAGAAACACTATAACACTTAACTTATTAATCAAAAAATATTTTTCAATCCATGGTACTCTATCAACATTCTTTAATATAAAGAGATTCCTCTCAAGAAATAACACACAACTTTGGCTTTGAATTGTTTAAATTACGTCGATAATCTTTTCTTTTGTGACTCGTAATATTTGGGCATACCTTGTAAAAATATACAAGTTTTACTTAGGCTAACATTTGGGTATCTATTAGTCAATTCTATATTTACAAAAGTCTTAATTAGAGTGACCTTCATTTGTACATATTGTACATCATAGGCCACTTCATTAAAGGGTCAGGTCTGTAAGTCATTTTTGAAGCATCTCAAGCTTTTATTCAACTTTTCTATCAAATGATGACGGGATAGTCCAATCTTCATATGATTCAATATGTTATTTTTTCTTTAGGGAATCTTGGAAAGTTTTTATTTCATGTATTCAGAGAGTACCCCTTATATTTTATAGAAGGCTTGCTATGAACCATTCTATGAGCAAGTCCTTACTGATTATTTATGGGATATGGCTAAGAATATATATAATCCTCTCATTGTATTCCAACAAGAATTCATAAGGCATCTAACTAGTGCCTTTTATTTTTTATGCTATTAGATGTTTTCCATATTGAGTTTTAAGGAATGATAAAAAGTTGTCCTTCACTTCCATTTTTGGTTTTTTTGTTTGTTTAATTCTCCTTAAATTTCATAAATCATATTAACTTTTTTTTTTGTTAATGATCCAACACACTTTGCAATTCACTTTTCTTTGTGTGTGGTATATCCAACACAACCCAATTTTTCTCACATATGAACCAATGATTTTTAATATCTTCATCACCCTCATCAGGGATAATTTTAAGAACCACCCTAAATTTATATGTATAATAAATGGGTGAATCCCCATGATACATAGGAAAAATGGGAGGATATTTTGTCAATAATATAATATGTATATATAATTTTTTTGGCGAATCTCTCACCGGATTATATTATCTTGTAAATTCATGGCGAATATATCACTGAATTATAAAATCTTGTAAGATATTGGCAAATCTTTCACTGAATAATAAAAAGTGAAGTCTTGGCAAATGTTTTGTTAAATTATGAAACCATATATGATAATAGGAAAACATATTCATTAAATTGTAATATACTAACATACACGTTTGGAAAAAAGAAACATAATTTTCTCTTCCTACAAACGATGTTACAAGTTTCAATGGCCATGTTTGTCAAGGTTCTCACTATACACTCTTTCATATCCGTCTATTAGTTTTGATAATATTCCACAACAAAGTACTTGTAGTTGTTGATCTTGACCACCAGTTATGTCAAGGTAGGAGAGATCAATCTTTTCTCTACCACTTTTGTCAAGCTATCAAATTTCTTTCTTATTCCATAGACTCCAACTGTGGGATAAAAAAAAAAACACATTTTGTTTACCCCAACAACCAACAAGTAGCAAGCCCCAACTATATAATATAAGAAATTAGTAGGTATCCCAAAGGCCTGAAGGGGATCTAATTGTTATAGCTCCAAATCTCACTATTATGGTTTGTGATGCTGCACTCATGGCCTAGGGCAATCCCTCCTTCCAGACCTAGTCCAAAATCTAAAAAACAGTGTTTTATTCCCTGTACGTGACATTGCCCTGAGTTAAACGTGTGTACATGCGGGTTCGTACATACCCAACCCGCGTATATGTATTAAAACACTTAAAAAATATAAAACTCCTTATTTTCGGGCGGAGATCGCGGGTTTTACCTGCTGATCACCTGTTAGTGCCCGTGG